>PVIJ01006621.1:0-90299 GCA_004024925.1 Scalopus aquaticus
GGGGAGAGGGGAGGATAAGGGCACAAAATGGAAGAGAGGAGAATACAGGGGACCATGGAGATGGATCACGGGTGAATTGGTGGTGGGCTGCCCAAGGGGAATACAAAATGTAAAAGACATAAATAACAATAAAAAAAATAAATAAAATGGTCATTTTTGATTCTAAAGTTGCCTAAGAGTCTGAGGTTGCAAAGTGGTAAGATTAGATCCTGGGCATGAGGTCCTTCCCCTAATGGTGGGATAGTGTGCAGCTAAAGGGGCAATCATGGATGGAAAGTTATCTTTGGGTACAAAAATAACCAATTCTTACCCTCTGTGACTTCTAACTCTGCTAACACTAATAGCAGCTTAATAAAAGCAATTGAAAATTAAATATTGTCATTGATTCTATCCAGTATGAGCAGTTCATAAAAAAGAACTGTTTTAGGGGGAGTTTTTTCTTTTTCAAGTAAGATTTACATGATTAAATATGAAATGAAACTGTAGCTGGTAGATAATCAGGTACCTGAGAATAATGTTTGGGAAGCTGTGTTTCCTGAAGATATGAGGCTCAGTTATTTTAGCCTGGGGATTTTGCCTGGGGACAAATGTATGTGCCTCAACAGCTGTAGGGCTATTCAGGAAGAAACAAAGTAAAATGGCATCTATTTTAACGTGTAATTTCGATATTTCATTCTTAATCTTATCTGTGGCAGAAATGTCAAAATATTCTAGCTGCAAACCATCTCTGAAGCCATATCTACACTAGCAAATTGAACTGGGTAGATAAAGTCCTTAGAATCAAATAGTTTTCCATGGGGAGAGGAGGGTCCTTTCTTGGTAATTCTCTGGAGGGAAGGGAATGCTCTGGTAGAATCAAAATGAAGAGGTGGTGTATTTCAATTATAAGAATGTGCAGCCTAAAGAAACAGCTCTGGGGAGGGGAAGGGCAAATTTAAAAACTGGCGCAAGATTCGCCCCAGAATTATGATTTCTTTCACAGCCTTTTCCATCCTACTTGCTCCCATTGAAAATTTGCAATAACACTTCGTTCGTTTATGTTGAGTTTTGTTTTTTAAATTTTAACCTCATCCAAAATGGAATTGCTTGTGCTAGAAATGATTCTAAAATGCTGCCCCTTATTTCCTCCTCTACCATCCATCAGAGATCAAATTATTCTAGCTGTGTAAGTCGCTGGTGGAGTTAAAATCAGGTTTTACCACCGGGTAGCCAGGTTTCTGTTTGACATGACCGCTTCTCTTTGTTTGCCCCAGAGTGGATGCTGCCCCCTTGAGGGAAGGAAAGTGGTAAAATCTGGGCTACCAGTTATCTGGTCGGTGCGGGACTGTCGTTTATTGCCTTTTAATAAAAAAATCAAGTTTCTGTATTTAATAACTGGGAAGATGCATTACATTTTGGTCAAATGTAAGAAATTATGAAGAGGGCCTCCCTAGCAGCACAGTGGGTTTAGTGCAGCGCTGTGGAGCTGTTGGCAGCTGCTGCACGGGTTCAATGCCCCAGCCGGGAAGAGTCCCACATGGTGTGGCAGACCTCTCCTGCCTCGCCTGCTGCTCCCCTCAGCAGTGTATTTCTGATCTGCCTGTTCTGCTCCCCACTCTTTCTCTGGGGAACCCTCTCACCTACCCACACCTCTGCCCTGCACCCCAGCTTGAATGCATAAATAAAAATAAATCTTAAAAAAAAATTATGAATAAAGAACCTTGGGAATGCCCAAAAGATCAAGAAGGGGGATGTTGTTTAACACCTATAGGAGCATTACTATTTATGATTGAGTTTAGTATTTTGTATTTACACTTCCATCAGCATAGACTTTTTTGTGATGTGGTATTGAGAGGGCATTCAATAAATAGCTCAGGCTTACTCACAGAAGAACAAAAAAATTTAGGTTTCTTTTTCTCTTTTATTTGAATTTCCCCCAGGTTGTTTGGTCAAGAGCAAACAAGTGTGTTCATAATGAGGGCATTTAACTACTTAATTACCAGAATGTATATTAAAATATCAGATTGTTTGGCTTAACTATAGTATTCATGCCATATCATTTAAAATTCATAGAAATGTTAGATAAATTCACTTGAGCTTGACTGAAGGATTCTTTGTTTTTTAATCAAAATGGCGATTAAAAAACCCAAAATGTAACATTTGTAGAAACTCACTTTTTTTTTTTAAAGAAATCCTTGATCCACATTTAAAAATTAAAAAATTAAAGAAATGCCTGATCAATGGAAAATGTTTCCCTGGTCAAATTGGCGGTGGCATGCTCTTTTAAATAATGCTATTCATAATACTCCTACAGTATTTTTTTCCCATATGAAATTAAATGTCAAAGTATGCACCTTCTTTGTAGCCTTTTTAAGGGGCAATTTCATTAAGAAATGAGATGACTATGTTTAATTCATTGAAATGATGTCTAATTTCAAACATTCTCATGGTGTTTTAAAGATGATCTGGTATAACATATAAATAGCATCTTTTTAATATACTCCTTGCCTATTCCTTATTTAATGGTTATTGTGACTTGGGAGGAAAACCCTACATAGAATAAATTGAAGACTCCAGAAACTGTGCAGTGTTAAAATAAAACATGTATTTCATACATGCAAACAGTAACAAAGCATGGGAGTGAGCCGGCTTCTTTTAAAAATGAGTCTTCAATAATAATTTGGGATTTAAAACAATACTTTAGTCCAGGTTTTTGTGATTCTCTACTCCTTCAGCTAAATGTAGTGATCCATACACTTCCCAAATGAGGTGATCACTGAGCAGAAAGACCTGGGCTTTGTGGGATCTTTGGAACATGCTTTGATAAGGATTTTAAGAACTACACTTGAAGACTTTGGTATAGGATTTCCCACCAGAGGAAATGGTGATGGCCACCATTTTCACTCTTCCCCAGACCTCCCAACCACCATCTCCTTCTCCTTGAGAGCATTTTGGTGACTGAGCAGTTAGCTTCACCAACCCAGGCTTTTGGACTTGAAATTTGGCTTTGAGTCTCATTTCTGCCTACTGCAGTGCTATTGCCTTTAGACAACCAGATTTTCAAAAGTTAAAAGGGAATAAGTCAATCTCTTGGAAACGATGCAGAGATGGTGATTCAGATGGTAAATAGGGAAATGCATTGAGTACATTAAACAGACAGAGAAAAATGCATTTCTGTCTTTTGTAGAAAGGTAATTGGGCACCACTGCTTGGCAGGAGCTGGTGCTATTGAGCCGGCTCTGGCTGCCACAGGTTGACAGGCAGGTGATCAGGCAGCTTCCGCCAGGGTCTGCACAGGAGGCCTACCTAATATGCTGTCTGCCCTGAGGGCCTATGGGAACACAGTTGGATTATTATGTTAATGCATGAGCCTGCTGCCCTCTTCCTATCCCAGCTGGGTTCCCTGTTGTTAGGAACTGCTTTGCACTGACAGTGGAGTAATATGCTTCATGATTGAAAGGGCAAAGGGGCTTGGAAGGAAAAAAAAAAAAAAAGAATAGGGCCAGCACAGATATGTAAATGAGGGAAGGAAATCTGTAGGAAGAGTGCACTGCAAGGCAAAGAGAAAGTTTATTAGATAAAGTTCTTTTTCTGTAACATTCTGAAAAACCATTTGTTTCTTAATTAATTGCTGGGCTTGTTTTCCTGCCTCAGATGGGCCAGCAGTCCATGGAAGTGTCTTCCAAAAACAGTCACTCGGGTTGATTTGTTTTCAGTGGAGACTATAGCACCCGCCTGGATGGAGGGCGACAGCATTGCACATTTTGCATTATCCCTATTTTTAAGAAATAGGGTGAAAGTAGAGGAAAGTTATTTTTTTAAGATGCTGAAGGATTTCTATTTCATGTTAGCATCACTTTTCTTTCTCTTTCTCTTTTTTGAGGTAGCTTTAGAAAGCTGCATGAGGCTGTATTTGGGGAGAGGGAGGTGAGGAGATGGTTGGCTAGGGTCCAGGAATCTTTTCTTGGGCTTAGGCATTTGGTAAGAATAGGTGGTTTAAACTGCAGCCATAGTGTGTTTTCAGGTGAGGTTTTCAATGTTGATGCCATAAGCTAGTGAGAAAAGTGTGTGGGCGTTTGTGTCTACAGCCCAGGCCCAATTTTGCCTCTTTCATCTACAGCTATCTAGTTTTAGAGAAATTCCTTTCCCTGTCCCCTATTGCAGCTGTAAAATGGGTGTCAAATGAATTTTAAATGATAAGATAAAGAATCGAAATCCTTTAGTCTGACTCAGAAGTATTGCCATAATGATCCTTAACTGCCATTATAAGTTGTAATTTTCAGTTATTAGACCATTATTTTAAGATGTATGGCTTTGGACTTTAGTGGATTTCAGGGGATTAAAGACTTATCTGTTCCCTGAGATTATCTACTTTTGTTTTTCACCAAATGGTGAAAATTTGAAACAGAAAAATACTTAGATATTACTTAAAGAGATAGACTCTTCAAGCAAAATCCTACGATATGTTCTTAAGCAATTAGTTTTATAACAAACCATACTAAAAATGCTAAAAGAAAGTTGAGTGGAAAAGAAAATCTGATTGGATCAGTTTCTGGAGGTATTGTTTAGTATATGCCTACATTTGGGAAAGTTTCTAGATACTGCTATATGTGTAACTGTTTCTAATACATTTGCCTACTTTAACTAACTTCAAATAGCAACATGTGGTGGAGAACTATTTTACATATATCACCTATGATTTGTACTTACCTAGCACCGATCATACGTCTTTTGCATGAGGTATATACATAATGAACACCTGGTGTACCTTGAGGGATTGGGACCTGGTGCTCTTCGAGATGAGTGTCAATGCCCGGCTCAGACCTCCAGACCAGCCCTCATTCCTAAGGCTGGGCAGATTTACCAGGAGGAACTTGAGAGACAATCTCTAGGTCAGCAGATGCAGAAAATCTGGATTCAGTTAGACACCATTGTCTAATAGGATGGTTACCATTTATCTCATGAGCAAGAATTCACCTCATTCTTTCTAATCATTCTAAAACTCCAGTGAAACTTTGTCAAGCTTTGAAGTTGATTACTGGCGTTAGATTAGAAAAGACTCCTTCCTGAAAAGGCAGTTGACTTTACATCTTTGGGGTCAGGAAAGAAGGACTCATTTATGTCTAAGTAACACTTTATGGTCACAGAGCAGTTCTTTTATATCGTTAGAAAACCCATTTAGTTCGTTATGTACACGGTGTGTGTGGGGGGATGCGTGTGTGCAGGTATATGTATATATATATGCATGAAGAACATGTGCATCCAGGAATATACTTACGTATACACAGCTTTATATAACATGCACATCTGTACCTCAGAATCAGCTGTATAACCAGAAGAATTCAGGAAGAGGCCTAGTCAAGCACATTCCTGAAAAATACATTTTTTCCTCCTTATAATTTCATTTTTTCTATCTTTTGTTTGTTTTTGTAATATTTCTATTTTTGTGTTGAGGACGCATTGGTCAGCAACGCTGTATATGACCTAGAGGCACAGCCAGACTTCCTCAGTCTGGGTAACCCCCCCAACCTGGGCACTGGAATTTCTCCACCATGGCCCCCAAAATGTTATGTTTGAACAAGAGTTGTCGATAAGACATTGAAGAAAAGATATCAGAGGAAGCCATAGGACCATGAGCAAGGTAAAGAGAGTCAAATTCCTACACCGTTTGTATATCCTGCTCCTCCACCATCACTGGTGCAGGCAGCGCACTCTCCTCTTGGCAGAACACGAGAGCTGTGTTTAAATAAAGCAGGAAAATCTGGGTTTAAATTAACATTTGACCATTGCCTGTTTTCTTTAGAGTAGACTTGGCTTTGACACATTCAATTCTACCTGGTAGGCTAAAATGTTCTCAAGCACAGGAATCACATATTACATCAAAAAAAGAATCCCAGTTCGTAACCCACAGCAGGAATTCACCAAATGCTGCCAAGTGAAGAATTGGGTTGATTTTGATGATAATACCCAGGTATCTGTCGGTGGATCCCTGCCTTCCTTGTTCACGCTTACCTTTCCTTAGTACTTGCTCCCAAGGAAGCATTATCCCACGTGCCCCTGGGCAGCTTTGTGAAGTTGCCCAGTTAAATGGCCAACCTTGCACCAATAGTAACTTCTGTCTGTCCTGACCATCTGCCTACCTCCACCAACCATTTATACCACCTTCTACCCTCCCCACATTGTTTTACAAGAGGCACAAGAAAGACCAGAGTTGAAATGGAATACCACTCAACTGTTAAAAAAATGAAAGAATGCCTTTCAGGACCTAATGGAGGATCTTGAGTGATTATGCTAAGTGAAATAAGCCTGAAAGTGAAAGACAGTTACCAGATGGTTTTATTCACTCGTGGAATATAAAAAATAAACTATTTTAAAAAAGACTTGCCTCTCACCCCATGTCCATCTTCCTTTTTCTTCCCACCCTAAGATATTTGTTTCTATCTTTTACAAATTTCCCAAAAATGTTATCTGTTTCTGGATTCCTAATTTAGCAAGTCATTGATTAATGGTTCTTACCACTTTGTATTGTGATGTTACGGATAATGATATAGTTGATAATATTTATTAAGCACTTACTACACTAATACTTCACTTAAATTGTCTCATTTAATTTTCACAAAATACTAATGTGTAGATACTAATATTATACCCATTTCTGAGATGAGAGAACACACCTGAAGTGGTTAAATGTGTTTGAAGCCCTCTAGCTGGATTCAGACGCACATAAGCCAAATCTAGAGCCTCCTAGTGCCTGCATATCTTACCATTGTTCTAGGTGGTGATCTACATTCTGAAACAGCCCTCCTGTCCCAAGTGCCCCCCGCCAGTCACTGAGTTGTGTCCATATCTGTTTTGCAGCAAGTTTTCCACATTAAGTATAGTCATGTCACAGAGATCTAGGACAACGGATCATGGAAGAATGAGAGAAAGCCCATGCTAATGAGTTTTTAACCCTGTTTTTGAGGGTTGGTTGGGCAAACAATTTAGTAACTTGATATTATCTCATAATGACTACTTCAATGGGAAAAATAAGAATTAGCTTAACTAGCCCCCTTTTTTAAAATAACACTTGGCAGTAAAAGTTGTGTGAATCCTGAATACTTAACAGAAGACGACAGTTGAAGGGAGTGAAAGGCAGAATTTGCATTAGTTTCTTTATAGAGAGACCAGAACCTGGCCCTACCCACCCTGTAAGTGTACAAACAGACCCTCGGAGGACGTTACCTGAAGGAAACTTGGCATAGAGGAATAAACCAGGTCTCTACCCATGAGGCTCTACCTATGAGGAATCTGCCCTGAGCGCTGAACACTGTTGGGGAAACCATGGAATAAACACGGTGTCAGCAAGATCTTGGATTTTGCAGAGAGAGCCCTGAAATGCCTTCTTGATGGAATGGAACTTCTTGATGTATTCTATCAAGCCCATCACCAGAATAGAAGGGTGTAGGGTAAATGAGAATTATCAGGTTTTTCCGCCCTCCCCTCACTGATTGCCCTCTGCAGGCCAATGCGCATGCCTGATGGCGGGCACCTGGAGTAGGGTGTGAGCATGCGTGAGTGAGCACACCTGAGCCAGAGACTGGGCTTAGAGGTGGCCCGCAGCAGATAGAGCGTGGAGCAGAGGTCCGCTCGGGTGCAGCAGAGCGACCACGGGACGCCGCCAGAGAGCCCAACAGAGTGAAGATTCGCCAGGGGCTGGGAGGCCTGCCAGCCTGGGAGCCCCGTTGCCTGCCCTGTACCTGGCTGCCTCTCTACAAGCCTAAAAAGCCACCGAGGGCTCCAGAACTCCTTCCCTTCTTGACCCATCTGCATGAATCATGGGAACCTGCATTGGTGCCGGGCTGGCACAGCAGCCAGGCTGGCACTACAAAGGGGCACTGAAATCCCAGAGGCCTGTCTGAGAAGATTGTAGTTGTGATGAAATTTGAAGGCAGGTGCTGTGTCCTGGACATTCTTCCTAAAGCCGCACATTTATGACACTGCCCTTCTGCAAGGGCCTGAAGGAGGGTCTGACTTTCAGCACAGGTTCATTTGACTGAGTTCTAGCAACCCCTGAACTTCCCTCAGCCTTGTGTTTCTCATCTATACAATCAGGTGAGTTTGAGGATTAAATGAAATAACACTATTTAGCACCTAGGAGATGCTTAGTAAATGTCAGCTTTTTTCTTCTGCTTTTGAAGTGCTATTTTGAAGGAAAAGTAATCACAGTTGGGTCATTTCAACATAAATTCTTGGATCAGAAAAACAGGTTTTGTCTTCTACGCTTAAAGAATTTGCTGCATCATCTCATTTAAGACCCTATGAACTACTAATCTGGGGGTTGGGCCAGGGTGTGCGTAATTCCATTTGGTTAATGAAAGCTCTTGGAAGGCGATTTTAAAACTGTAATGAAGCTAGGTGAAATGGGAACCAAATGGGGCCATGGCCAGGAATTTTGGAGGTGAAGAAATTTGTTTTTGTTCTTGTATCAGAGCTTTTACTCTTTTGATCTCATTTTTATTCCCTTAGGTTCCATGATAAAGTCTTAAGTAGTATACATTTTTATTAAACATCTTTTTTGGACTCCAATTTGCATTTCAGATAATATAACAAAATGTATGTGTTTCAAATATTCACTGCATAATTGTGATTAGAACATGTAATCCCTCAAAAGATGTTAATTGCAATTTAAATTCACGCCGAATTTAATTAAGTGAGTTGGGGATTAGAAAGTAGATGTAAGGAGTAGTTAAGGGAATAGATTTTTTAAAAGCATCCACATTTTTTTCTAGAAAGGTAAACCTCTTTCAACTTGAAGATGAGAAAAAGAGGGAAATATAGAAGAGAATAGGAGGAAACAGGTTAAAGGACATACTAGAAAAATCTTAAAACTGTTCACAATTTGCATCTTGAATTTAAGCTAATTGTGGTTAAAGAAGGAGGGCTAGTTTGAGTAACCTCATTTATATTCTAGAAGGGTCTTTCTGTACTTATTAACTCGCTTGCTGTCTGATGAAGTCTTCAGTTAAACTGAGATCTTTAAGAACTACAGAGAAAGGTTGGAAAGAAATGGCAAGAGAGGTCTTTCAATCCAACTGTTATCTAGTGCTTCCACCCTCCTTACTCTGTCCTGGCCAACGGGGTGTTGTATGAATGATTAGATGCAATGCACTTGGTACAGAGACCATTCATATTTAAACAGTGCTTTCCTATGATCCCTTCCCTGTTGTAATGGAAATACAGAGGAGCCTTGGCAGAAAAACAAATGCCTTATATGTTCTAATTTCCAATGAATACTAAAACTTAAAAAAAGTGCTAAGCAGTGATAGCAGTGATGGGAGAATGAAGTTATTATTAAATTCATGATTTGGTGTTGAATCTGAAAATGGCATTTCGACAGGCTGCTGAAATAATCTGCCAGTAAGCCTCACTTTATCTCTAAATTTTTCCAGGAATACATTTAAAATCAAGAATCTGTTTTAAGATCACCTAAACACAGTTTTAAAGACAAAGGTATTACTCCTATTTTTAAGTCATTCTTTATTTTCATTTGTCCAAAAGAGGGAGATATTTTTCTTCATCATATTTTGAATGGCTCACTTCGTGAAGGGGAGGTGCAAACCTCATTTAGACAGTGAGCGTGGCTACCTAATATTTATTGAAGTCAATAACCTGGCGATTTAAAAACAAATTTCAAAGGTTTAAAAATGTTCTCTTCGTGAAAATATTTCATGTGAAAAATCATGTGGGAAGCTCTTTGTTACATGAGAAATTGAGCACCCTTTAAAATGGTTCATGAATTGGAGCTGGACTTTACCTGTGCCATTTTAAGGGTAGTTAAAGAAATACATTTTTTAATGAATTAATAATAAGCTCTGTTTTAAAGGAAATTAAAAAGTCTATTTTACCTAAGGTTCTATCTGTGACTTTAAGTATTTAAACCCTCATCCATCTTGCTTTCAAACCGAAGTCATCTCATGTAATTTTCTTCATTTATTTCTCTTTATTATTTGAATGTCTTCATTTCATTTCTTTTTTTATATATTTTCTGTAATTCTGAATATTCAAAAAGGAAAAGAAATAACAGTGTTGTTATGTAAGATTCTTTTAATTAAAAATCCCATAAAAATGAAAAAGATGATACTTAGGGATGTTGATCAACATGATTTTCAATATCATGCCTTAGTTTTCTTATAACACATTTTTTTTAATTTAATTTCCCCAAAATAACTACTTGGATCATGGCTAGCATGATGTCTTCTTTTAATAACATAAACTTGTCATTATTCTCATTGAAATGACTTCTTCCTTTGGCCAGATTCACATTCTCACATAAACATTATTTTTGACCAATGTCTTTATCAAGAAAAAGTGTCAACATTCCTTCATGTCTAACACATGCCGTGTGATAGCATCGCCTAGTCACATACAATATTCCAGAACAGTACAAAATTTTATCTTTTGTACTGCTTGAAACTTTTTCACCACTTATTTTTTCTTATTATACAAGCAGTATGTATTCCCAGTGGGAAATCTAGAAAATAAGGTAAAACAAAAAATCATAATCCCACTTGTCAGATAACCATATTGATATATTATGTGATTCTTCGAGCCCTCTTTATGTGTACATGTGTTTAGTAAGAGATCATATAATGCATACTGTTCTGTGATTCTATATATCCATGAACAATATATTGGAATACATCTCCATGATGTTCTACCACATTCTTTTTAATGACTGCTGTTCTCGTGTGTGACTATGCAATGATTTATTTCAACCTGGAGAATTTCTGCTATTAAACAAACAATGTTCTGATAAAGATCCTTTCAGCTCTGTCTTTTCTCGGATCTGTATTATTTTCTAGATAAACTTTAAAAAATGTCAAGGTGTATTTCTGGGCATTTGAAGATTTTGCTCTTGACTGTAACACTTGAGTAAGGTTAGGAAGAAGATGAAGGCATCTTTTCTCCTGAACTCTCATCAATGAAATGCATATTGAAAAAAAAAATCTTTACCCATTTGGATATTTTTCTCTCCATGCTGCTTTTGTCTTCTCTTAATGCAGGTTGATCCATGTTGTAAAGATAAGGAGTTCATGTCGTATTTTCAACTTATGTCAGGGAAAGGTGTATTTAATAAATGTTTTAATTCCACCCCCTTTCCCAAACTCTATTGTTCACATTTCAGAGTGAAACCTAGAAGGCAACACGTAAAAAAGTTGCTTTATTTCTTTTTGCTTCAGTCCAAAGAAACACAGTATGTACTTGCTGAATGTGCTGTTTAACTAGCTCTCTAACCATGTTATAAATGGTGCCTGTAGAAGGGTCGAGGGACAAGACCTTTAAGCTTTTTTCCCCTTTTTTAATCACACCTTAGGATCTTGGAGAATCTGAACTTATATAAGAATGTTTGGGCTCCTGTTATTACAGTGAAACCTTCTGAGAGTATCTTCTCAGGTAATTTTTTTTTTAGAGAAAGTCACTTACAGATATAAAACGTTTGACCAGAAGAAAGCCTCAGGTTGTCAGAGTTACTTATACACCGTTGTTCAGCTGGGCCTCTTTATTAAATCATCTCTTGGCAGTCCATTAGTTGTGGTGCTACAGCTATTGCATGGCCCACTAAGCTAATATACCTTCAATCACTAACAGAAGGATAACCTTAATAAAAATTTGAAGTCAATTTAGTGCTGCACTGCTTGCTGACTAGTGTTTTACGTTTTAGTGTGTCTATACAATTTCCATTCTGTGTATTTTTGAAAATCACATATATCTTACCTACATAGTATAGTAGAGTCAAATAGAGATGAATGGCCTAGAGAAAGAAGAATGCTCGGGACCTCTTTCTAGGGACCTGACTCAGCTGCTGACCGTACTGTGTGGCCTTGAGCAAGTCACTTCCCGTCCTGTCCAGTGTTTATATATCAAATTAGGAAATTGGGAAATGTTCTCTAGTTTTTCTTCCTGCATTACTCTGTTATTTAAACTTTATATTCTGCTGAATGTCATGCATTAAAGCTTTATTTTTTTTAATCCCTCTATGCTTTTACAGGGAATAAAAAAGAATTACTCTGTTCTGCACCCTGTAAAAATTTAAGTAACTACATTGAAAAAAGAGAAGGGTCACATTATTCATTAGTAAATGACAGAGGAGAAAGCTCACTGAAAGTCAATTAACTTTTAAAAAAGAAAGCATTTAGTAGTAATTACAGAAAACTATGTTTAATTAGTTTGTATTTTGAAAAAATGAAATTAAATTATGAAAACAAGCTTATTTCATAATTCACTTTAAAAATTCAGGTTATATTACATTAGTGAATTATATAATCACAAATTCTTGGAGGTAATGAAGAGAGAATCAAATGTTGTGTAGGAAGCTGGGAGATTTAGTGTAATTGTCCCAAGATGATTGTATCAGGACATGATGTTACATCTGTTTCCTGTTTATTTTTGCAACACAATCATAAAGATACAAAGTGACCTCCCATACCTTTAGGTTACCCATGCAATAAAGCTATAATAGGTGAGTATATGTTGCATTTTCAGTGACATCAGTAAGTTCTGTTGAATGATTAAATCATAGAGGGTCATGGGATTCTTCATTACCCCAAAATTGTAGCCACTGGGTTGGAAATGCTGGTGGTTGGGATTCCAGAAGTGCAGCTCCCATCTGTAGTGCCGGCAGCCTTGTGGAGAACTGAGCTTTCAAACTGTGCATCTGAGCTAACGCCAGACAGTTAGGATCAGAACTGTGTTGTGTACACTCAGTTGGTATTAGACCATGGCATGGAAGTGGTACCGAGATCCTTTACAGTGGAAAGCTTGCAGTCTTTGCTCTAAAGATGTATCAGTATTACTGTGGTTCCCCCACTCCACTGGTATTGTTCTGGTATTGTTTTTATTTCATTAGGTTCTCGTATCTTTACTAAATTCCTTTCTGTGCTCATTTTGTATTTAATTTGTGTATCTTTTTCTAATTTCTTATATTTTTACAATTATGCCATCTCTTGCCATGAGGTATTAGGGACATCTCGCTGGTTATGTTCACAGCTTGAAATTGGTCATGGTGAGAGTATTTAGAGGCTAGAAATCAGCAGATATTACAAACTTGTTTCATATTTGGTGGTGTCCTACAGCTCATTTTTCAATGTGGGGGACGGGAGAGTAGAGGTAGGCCTCCTCCCACCAATAAGCCGTTTTCATGCACCAGCAGGGTGTTTGAGAATTCAACTCAAGTCTGAATCATCTACCTGGAGAAGGTATCACTGCAGCACCCCCACTTTATCACCTGGGCTTCTAACCATGCAGCTGCAGATAGGAGATTCCCACCCCTCCCTCCTCAGACCCCAGGTGCCCTTCACAAGCCCAGATTATCATCTGTGCTTCTGACCAGTTGGCTATAAATCAAGTTCCCAGCACACCCACCTCAAGTTTGGCTCATTTGCTGAAGTGACGCACAGAGCTCAGGAAACCCATTCACTGTCTGGATCACTGATTTATTACAAAGGATATGAATCGACAGCCAGATGGAAGAGAAGCATCAGGAAGGTATGGGGAAAAGGCACAGACCTTCCATGCTCTTTCCAAGTTGCCATTCTCCCCCAAATCTTCATGTGCCCCCCCGACTTTGAATTGGCATCCCTCCCCTCATTCCGAGAGCCAGTTGCGCAGACATGTAGCAACATACTCTGCAAAAGCCATAGCAGAACTCGTGTGTGATCTTCCCAGGGGGCCTAACATAAAAAGATGATCTTAAATGAAAAATTACTTCAGCAAAGGGACTTACTAGTAAAATGTACTGTAAAACACAGACTTTTAAATGTAGAATTTTTTAAAAGGAGATTTTATATCTCTGATCTTAAAGATGCGAGGAATAAGATAGGTAGGTTCCATTCGTTTGTGATTTCAGCATAGTCCTTTTTGAAGAAAAGTGCCTTGATTAGATGATCTGCAGAAGTCCACTGCAGTTCTGTGAATGTATGGTAAGTTATTTCCCAGAAGATGGCAGGAAAGCTATTTTATTGCTAATGAAAAGCTGATGAGAGGGTTATTGCTGAGGGATTGATCCATTGCCCTCTTAAGAAGCTCTGAGATTCCCAGACCTAATGGATGGAAGAGAGAAGAAATAACAGAGCTAGGTATCCAGAGTCTAAAATTTGCAAGAAGCATTAGATGCTTTGACATAGGCTGTCACTTACGTTTTGTGGATGCCCTTCTAAACTAAGTGTTAGGGGAATTCTGTTGGGGTGCTGAGAGCATACTGCTTGTGTTGGCATTAAATAGAGCTTCTATTAATTGATCAGAGAGATGCTTGTTGTCTATCAGTAGGAGGTATTGAAAAAGGCCACTTGAAAGGACATGTTAGTCTCTCATTTCTGTGCGGCCACACGTCTTTGGTCTCGTTGCTCTTGGATTACAGTGGTCGGGATGTTCATCTTCTAGCCTTGTCCTAGGTGCAGGTACTCCAAGGTATTTATTTTTGTGTTCTCAGTGCTTAGCTTAGTAAACCCCTTAATAAATTTTGTGTTGAATGAGTGACTAATTAGAGGAACATTTTTTTACTCCATTTTGGGAGGATTTAGGAAGCACAGAAGATGAAGGACAATTAAATTTCAGGAATATTGAGAAACTGGCATTTTAAAAATGTGTAATGTCAAGGAAGTGTCCTGTTTTAGTTCCCTTCCACTTCATATTAGACATCTACACGTGCTTAGTAAGTTATTAATGGATAAGTAACAGGCATTTTCAAGTTAATAGTTGAGACTCAGAGTTATAACTACAGTTTGTTCCTCTAAAGTGTTCAGTGTTAATATAACACACGATTTATTAATAGGTGTTTCTTCTTGGTATTTTCCTCAATCTCATCTAATTTTTAGCAGACACTGAGCACTGTAATATGTGCACAGCATTGTTCAAAGCTTGCCTAAAGATCTAAGAGAGAATCTCTAAAGTGTTACTCATATTTAAAGTGCAGCACTGTGTACTGTTTTCCTAATAATACTAAGTCAGTACAAAAATCTTGAAAATCAAGGAAAAACACTAAATTTAAAAAAAATATTCAAAATCCTGTCACTCCAGTGTAACCACTACTCACGCTTTGGTGTAAGCCTTTTATTTTTCTATAGCTTCAAATATCTGTGAAAAATAATGTATGAAAGAGGCGGTGAGCATACAGGGGCCGTCTGTAAGGTGAGCTCTGTTATGGCCTTGTCACCAGCCAACCTGACCTTGGGAGAAAGGGCTTTCATGTCTCTGAAGTTCTGTCTTCATTTATAAGGGGATTGTTTCAGAGCGCCTAAGAGCCCTCCCACTTGAAAATTCTGATGTCATTGAAATCGAACACTTCTGAAGGCTGAGATTTCAGAAGGATGCAATTAAAAGTGTTGATTAAGTCTATATTCATCCCAATTATAAGGCAGATTTGAAAATCTCAAACTTGTATAAATATTTCCTGCTGCTATCAATAGGTTTTGTTCTTAGGTGTCAGTTATGCTTAAAGTAGGAAATTTCTCCTGGAACAAGAGCCACACGGTGAATTGATGAAGTTGCTTGAGCTAATAAATATGTTTTTAGGAACATGTAAAAATAATTCTTGCAAACCCTTCTGCATTCTACCAGAAATAAGAAATAGAGGCTCACCACTATTTTAAGTACATCGTATTTTATCAGCATCCCAAGAAGAAAAATCAAAGCAGCTATGTTACTTAATTCTTTTTGCACCTCAAGAATATTGATTTTGTCTTCCCTCCCCTACTACTGCATGCATATTGTGAAAATGTAGATTGGTATGCAAGAACTAGTGCATATTATGCACCAAAGCTTTAAAAGTGTTAAAAGCTGTCTGGATTGTCTTGGAAGGGTGAGTTTGCACCTTAAACAGTTTTTGTTGAGCAGTTAAGATGTCCTTTTACTTTTGCCATTTTGTAGTAGCAGTTTTTTTTTCTCTGTATGCATTTTAACGGTTATTTAAGAGTCCCAGTGTGCTTAGAAAGGAATCTGAATATATGTGCCTTAGAAAAAAAAAGCCTCGGCACAATGTCGGTTATTCCATCAATACCATCCAATGACTGGGAGCTGTAGTTGGAACAATATGTAAAAATACAGCTTGTGAAAGATTTCCTTTATTAACTGTCATCATCCGTAGAATATATGTTCAAATAAACGTTGTGTAATAACTAAATTTGAGATTAATAGGCCCCTTAAGAAACAGCGAAGTCATTCAGAATAGTCAGTGAAAAATAGGCTGCAAGGCTGTAACATGCACATACCATCCTGCTTACATGCTCTCTCTGGTGTCATTCCCATTTATCACTGTCGGCGAACTCTGTTCTCATTAAAACACTCTTGCACAAAAGCAACTTAATTTTCTTAAGAGGAGAGGACACCTGATTCAATTTAGCACCCAGAAACAGTAACTTGAATATATTTTTTCCTGGCCTGAATTGAGATGAATAGTTACAAGCAAGAATAGCTACTCCTCGCTTCCCCCCTTCATTTCAAGATTAAGGATATTAAATAGTTTTTCAGTGCTATCAAGATATGGACCGGGAGAAATAGGCAAGAAATGTAGCTTACATGCAGGAAAACAGCTGGATGTCATTTACTTTTAACTTGCATATAGACGAACTTCTGCTCATTCCTGAAATCTTTCTCAAGCCAAGAATTAAAGTGGTGGTTAATTTTAACGGTACATGTTCTAAAATCAATCTTTCCTCCAATTGATAAATGCCTTGTGGCAGTACTATAGTCTTCATTTAGATTTATTTGTTGAGGAAAAATATTTGACCATGATTTTAAGGGAAAATCACACTTTTCAGCCATTGTTGCTTAAAAAAACACAGCACCACAAATTGCAGAATCAAGTGAGGAGTGTTCCTTTAATGCTGAGTGTGGCCATCCGCTCCCACGGTAATTGCTGTTCTACATCTTTACTTTTCCATGGTGTGGGCCAATGTACTAAAATGCACAATGGACATGTGCCACTCAAATTTTGCTCTTTGTAAGATTTACTCAGTGAAAGTAGTAACAACGCAGTAAGCAATATTAAAATGTCCTAGCAATTAGCGTGCTTATCGGAACAGTTGTAATTGGCTTTTAAAGTAGACAGCATAAACTTTTCTTAATTCTTTGCATTTCGATAGCATTTTAAAAATGCCTTTCAAATAAAAAAGAAAATATTTTGTATTTCCATATTTAATTAAGACCTAGGATTGGAACTCATTCTTGTATCTCTTTATGTTTTCTGTTATCTGAATGGATACTTAGAAAGGAGATAAGTATGTTTTCTGTTATCTGAACGGATACTTAGAAAGGAGATAAATATTAAGTTCAATCCTTTGTGAGAGTTGGAGGCTGAGTGATATAAATTTACAGTCGAGAAACTTTTCCATGGAAAGACAATGAACTTTGGTCACCCACAGTCAACACCAATAGTCCATTTTCTTTTCCTTGTTTTCAAATGATGTGTCAGGCCATGTGTATTGGGAGCTAGAGTTGATACTAACTAAAATAATAGGCCACCTCACATTTAGATCTGAGAGGAAGCACTTTTGACTTCTACCACCTGCTTAATTGCCCTTTATTGTTTCCTCCCTTCTTCAGGAACATGATCATATTAGTAAGATTTCAAGTAATAGAAAACCATACTAAAAGTGGCTTAACCAGGCAGGAACTTATTTTTCTCATCGCCCAAGTTGCTTGGAGGTAGGATTGCTGGCATTTGTTCTCTGACTCAGTGATATTAGTATGGCCTCTGCGTTGCTATTGGCCTTTCTCTCCTGGACCAGGAAAGCTTTCCTTACTCTAGGCGGGAGGAGGGCAGCCCAGAAACTAAACCCTCAGCCCCATCACCAGGTTTCTAGCAATTTTTCTCTCACTGCTCAGGAGGTTGATTGCAAGGTAACCTCCAGCTTTCCTTTTTCTTGTGTCCTTTTTGTCTTCTTTAAAACTTGTTTTTTTCACTGAAGGTGTAAAGATTGTCTCACATTTTCTTCTACTAGTTTTAAAGTTTTGCCTTCCAATTCTAGGTCTTTCACTTACCGAGTTTTTTCTTTCTTTCTTTCTTTTTTTTTTTTAAGATTTGTTTGTTTATGCATACAAGAACTGGGGTACAGGCCAGAGGTGTGGGGGTGGTGGTGAGAGGATTCACCAGAGACAGAGTGGGGAGCAGAAAGACAGAGTAGGGAGCACAACAGGTGGATCTACTGAAATACACTGCTGAGGGGAGCAGCGGGCGAGGCAGGAGAGGTCTGCTGTGCCATGTGGGAAGCTCCCTGGCCAGTGATCGAAATCATGCTGCAGTGGCTCTGAATTGCTTCACAGTGCTGGGACTTAACCCCCTATGCCACCAAGGAGGTCCTAGTCTTTTATTTTCTAGTGTATTGTGAAAGGGCCAGTGTCTCCTCCTTTCCTGCCTGCGCTGGTCTGATCCAGCTTTCTCACACTGTAATTTGTTACTGTAAACTCCTGCACAGTGGGGGCTGTCTTCTGTGGGAATCCACTTTATTCTGGGTTAATGAAATGACCCCAAAGAGAAGTTGCATTTGCTTCTTTCCACTGGTTTTTGATCAGCTTTGCTTTTTCATTTCTTTGAATTTAACATTCATTTGGGATTCTAGACTCCCTTACTAGCGTAAGGTCAGTCCTGTGCCCACCCTTGAGTCAGGCCTTCAGTCACTTTCTTTGCAAGTAGAGTTTTCTAGTTGGTGGGCAGCTTATGCACTGGCAGCAGGCAGTCTTTCCTGTGTTCTACTCTGCCTGCTGCAGGTTCTCAGTGCCAGGTCTCACCCTATGCAGGCCAAAGCCTGTCTTTCTCAATTCCTGGGCACAAGTCCGCGTTTACTGGTTAGTGTGGCATCAACTCCTGGTGACCGCTCTGGCTTTGACAACTTCTACACATCTAGCTCCTGGCTGTGTGTCTGGCTCCTGGCTGTGTGTCTGGCTCCTGGCTGTGTGTCTGGCTCCTGGGTTGTGTGTGTGTAGCTCCTGGGTTGTATGTGTGTAGCTCGTAGGTTTTCTGGTTTTGTTTTATCTTAGATGTGCATTTAAAGTGTTGCTTTATTAGGGATACTATTTGGGTTTATACCCAAATCTATGCTCCCTGAAAGGCAATTTTTTTTTTTTTACTCACCAATAAATGCTCTATGTTTTAAATGAACATTGTGTAGTCATTATAATCTCTATTAAGTGGTGTGAATTTGAGGATCACAAACATGAAATAGCTTCTCACATATTCCTGGCTCCATCCCACCTTTTTCCTTCTTGACGATTCTGGAAGGGCTCATGGTTTTCAGGCCACTTTTGGTTATAAAACTGTCATATGAATAAATTCTTGAATATGCTCAATTTTCCAAAATAATTTAACAAACATATGTGATACAGCATATAACAAAACATTAGTAAAATACCATATATTGGTTAAATTGGGCTGATACCAAAACATCATCATATTATGTAAAAATGTGTAATATAAATATAAAAATGTATATACAGTCTACTCAGTATTTAAAAACTACCTCAATGTGAACCTTTCTATGTTAGCATTGCTGTAGTTATCCATCAAATGTGATTATATCGAAGTGTACACTTTGCAGATAAGATTCAGGAATTAACAATGCAAACATCAGTAGGCAAAGCCTTCCTTTAGCACAGCAAGTGTCCATTCATTCATCTCTTCCTCATTCTTTGATTCAATAATATTTTTGAAGGGTTTGCTACAGACCAGGTGCTGTTGTAGGGACTGAGGACATAACTTTGGACAAACTAGATGAAATTCTTTTTGGAATGGAGCATTCTAGAAGAAGAATGAGTGTTAATATTGTTTATCTCAAAATTATAACAAGCAACATATTATACTTGAAAATCAGAGGACTCTGCCCAGGGTGACTTCCAGAAAGCAGAGGGGAGGAAACACATATCCCAAGAGTTTGGTCCTAAAACCCAAAGGGTCCTGCTTTCAGAACAAATTGTCTTTGGTGTCAGTTGCTCAGTGCAATCGATTTCTTTGCATTCTCTGTAACCATGTTTGTTTTAATACCAAAATAATAGTGGACTTTCTGTTTTCAAAGCCAAATATTCAGATGTTCCAGGTCCCCCTGGAAGCAGCCCTCTGTCCTCCTGGGCTTCTGAGCCCAGGATGTGCTCACAGGGTCCTGAACCCCAGCTTGTCAGGCAACCAGCAAAAACCCTCACAACATGCAGAGCAAGACATCTTTACTTTAATATTAAAAAAATTATCCTTTTAAGACAAAGGGATTCAAAATGAAAATAAGTGACCTTCCCACCTGGATAACCCTTGCAAAAATATAAACTAGTAACATGTTAAACATAAAATATCAAACAGGACAGACAGAACAAAATACAAAATGAAAATGATCCTCACCCAACCCCTTTCAATAAATTTAGTCATTGTTAGGAGTTTTTTATAACTTCTTTCAGAAAAAAAGTTTTTAATATTTACCTCTCTCTCTCTCTCTCTCTCTCTCTCTCTCTCTCTCTCTCTCTGTGTGTGTGTGTGTGTGTGTGTGTGTGTGTGTGTGTGTGTGTGTACACATAGTTGCACAGTAGGAATGTGATGTCATGGTTTATAATAAGAAATATATATTATGTCTTAAATCCAATTCCTGGCACAGAGTTCTTAAAAGTCTTGGCATTTCCTAAGCTAAGAGCAATAAGATGTTTTTTGTTGCATTAATGAGGCAACTTCTGGAGAAGCCTTCAGTAGCTAGGGATCGGGGCTCATCGCCTGGTGAACCTCAGCCTGTGACCTGAGGGTTGGACTTTCTAGGGGAGGAGAGGGGCTGGGAATTGTGTTTACTCTCCTATGGCCAATGGTTTAATTAGCCATGCTTTATATATGTTATATATATATATGTCATTGTATTACAAATGCTGTATATAATGAAGCCTCCACCGGAACCCAAAATGATGGGACTGGCGAGCATCCAGGTTAGAGCACAGAGAACCAGAGGTCTGCACCCCTTCCCACATACCTTGCATTATGTATCTTGTCCATCTGGCTTTTCCTGAGTAACATCTTTTTAAAATACACTAGAAATCTAGTAAATAAACTGGTTTGCCAGGTTCTGTGATCTGCCTCAACAATTTACTCCAAAACCAGGAGTCTTGGGAATCGCTAGTTTATAACCGGTAAACCAGAAGTCCAAGTGACAACCTGGCCTTTCAGTTGGCATATGGAGTGGGGAGAAGGACAGCCTTGTGGGGGTGAGTCCTCCCCTGTGGGAGCTGGTGTTCCCTCCAGGTAAATAGTGTCAGAATTGAATTAAATTAGGACATGCAGCTGCAGTTGGAGAATTGATTGGTAGCGGGGGGAAAGTTGGAGGAATCATCCATACTGTTTTGAAACTTGCTTTTTCACCTAAAATACCTTAGCCTGCTCTCATACTAGTATATGCCCATCATCTCCTTTGTAATGACTTCTCCTTTTTGATACTGAAGGAAACCTGTACCCAGAATCATGAACAGCCATTTACAAATGATTGCCAGATCTCATTGCACAGGAAAAGTGGGTGGTGGTGTCAGAGAGTGAGTTCAAATCCCGTGCCACTGTCAGAAAAACCCTAAGGTGGCCTATTACCTTCATCGCCCTCATAAAGTGCAGAACACAGTCACCCAGATGAAGTGTATCACTTGTGTTTGGGTTAAATAAGAGAACTGGTGGTGTGGGAGGATGGCAGATTGACCTGGGGAGTACTGATATTGATTTTACTTCTAAGAATGCAAATTTTAAAATGCTGGGCAAAACCATTAGTTATCTAGTATGAAGTTGATAAGAGACACTGGAAAGAAAGGAATTTGGAAGAGAGGGGCTCCAAGGAAAAGACATCATTCCTTTACCAAAAAGAAAGATCCTCATTTTAAGTACAAAATAGGGTCTAGGAATAAGCTTTGTTGGTGGGAGGTGCATTTTGTAGGAAGGAAGACAAAGCCATTGTTCTCAAAACATCTCATTTATTGACACTGTTTTTCTCTATACAATAAATCATTTCCTGAATCATCCATTTTGGAATAACAGGAAGATGTGTTAAATATGTTGCTATAGTTTGCAATTGTCAACTGTAATGTTTTATTAAACTCAGCCTTTTTTTTTTTCCACTGCTCCCTGTACAACACAAAACACCATATGCCATTGTCCCTGTCAGGAAGCAAAGGTTTCCCTGGTCTGTGCCTGTGTCTATGTTTATGCCACAGAGGAGCTGTGGTCCAGTGCCATCTTTTATTGATAGGGCCAGCAGAGGAGAAATCTAATGAAATTATCAAAGCTTTGAATTAATTATGAACTGGAATAGGAGGGCTAAGCTCTCTGGAGCCAAAGATCTCATTACCCATGCACTCTTATTGCATCCTCTTCTGGAGCAGAAGGCATTTCAGCTACAGTTCTTAGCTTGGCTTTGGACTTTATTCAAACTCACTAAACTGACATCTTCTTCTAACTGCGCTGTGGCTGCTAATGTCCATGATGATTAATTTAATTCTGCTCTGGATCTACAGGAGATGTCAATAAGTTTCTCTACCCCCTCCTTTTGCCTTTTATTATTTTTTTCTTTCACCATATCGGATGCTATGCAAGTTTTTGTCCTTTTTTGTTAATATAGAAGCTTTCAGGATTCAGGTGTAGCTTCAAGGAATATAGTGATTGAGTTAAAGTTAAGAGCTATATTATATCTACTGTGTGTTCCCTGGATATTTAGGTAAGCACAAAGTCAAATATTTCTTCTTTGAGTTTTGAACACCAAATGGAAGTTTCTCTTGCTTGTTTCTACTTTAGAATTAATGGGATGGCAAAAACTTCCATGATCTTAACAGTGTGTTCATATATTCCTAATGTGTGTTCTTTGAGAGCCATGGTTCTCACCTTGAGGCTGTGACTTGTCGGACTGTGCTTCCTGGCAGAGAGTAGTTAATGCTTGCTTTGCAATTCTGATTTCCCTTTTCCCAATAATGCGAATTTGTTTTGATGAATAAATTAACCTGATTGTTTTAAGTCTAGTAGCAAAATCAGTAACAGCAAGGTTTCTATTTACTGCTGGTGATGGACCTTTGGTACTATCATATAGGTGCAGAGCAACCCATGGCAAGCCTTTTCTGCTTGCTTTTGAGACCCATTATTTATGAATTCCTAAGCAGCAGCTCATCTATCTTAGTAAACTGCAGGCCACTGGCAGTTTTTGTAAGCAGTGACTAACTTTGCTTTATAGAGTCAGTGGTTAAAGGTTTTGAATAGGGGGGATGGGAGGATGAGAATCTTTGCTTTTCCTTTTCTTATTTACTTTCAGTGAGTTGTTTTTCCCCATTTATTTTCTCTCTAGGCAGCTGCAATATTTAATTCAGCCTTTGGAAGTTTTTTGGTAAGTAAACATAGTTTAAAACTTATCTTATAATTTCTATTGTGATGCTTTCTGAAAGACTTAATGAAAATTGGATTTATTTTGTTTGTTTAAATAGAAAAGTTCTTGAATTTTTTTCATGTGCCATCATTCATACCCTGAAGAAAATTAGTTATTAAATAAAGGAAATGTCCTCTTACAATATAATTTGGAGGCTTGGGTTTAATATTTCATTTAATGGATTCAGGGAATCCATTAAAATACTACATGTCTCCTTATAGAGATTATGTCAATATATTGATCATCTAATGAGGTCTTTAGATTATTATTATTATATATCACAGGGCTGAGGATTTTGAAAAGGAAACGTGACCCAGCTGGTCAGAAAGGGAATGCTAATTTACTTGTTGACATGTCATTTATTTTGTACATTTCGCTGTCAAAGAAGCTACTGTCTTAGACATTTTGGAGAAATCTATGTGAAAAAAATTTGAAATGAAGAAATAACTAATGAGTAACTTGTAAGAAAATGTAATGCTTTTTTGACATATCAACTATAAATTGTTTATAAAAAGATTAAAAATTGCTTCACCTTTCCTAAGTGGAATCAATGTGATTATTATAAGGAAAGTACTGTTTTAGCATTTTGAATCATATTTAAATATACAATGTGATAAACATTTGATTGTGTTACAAAAGAGGGAGAAAGAGATAATGTTTTCCATTAATTGAATATTTTTATTTTTACCCTAAAATTTGCTAAATTTATGAAAATAAATTAGAATATTGTGTTTTCAGGTGTGTGACTCATTAACAAATAATTAGTACAGTGATTTGCAAATAATCAAGAATAAAATAATTGTGATATAAGCTGATTCATGAACCTAGGTGAAATATCAGTTACTTCTGTTTAAAGTATTATTTGTGTTAGATGTATCCAAATGTAGTTGAAGCCTTTAAACATGTTACATGTGTTAAATCTGCATACTGTTATAGAACTTTTAATGTCCCATTGTTAAAGAGCTTTTTATAATGTAGCTTCTGCAAAATATATCATTAGTTTATCTTATTTTTAAATGAAGAGTGTTACTCTTAATGTAGTATTATCATTGAGTTTTGGAAGGGAGGTTATAGAATACAGGGAAAATGACCCTTGAGTTACTCATTTTAGATTTAGTAGTATTTTGTTCAGTCTTTATTTCACGTGTCCAAGCATTATTTTCTATATGTTGTCACAATTGACAAAATAACATCTGTGAAATATGATCTTATTAGGAACCAATTTCTTGGTATGGTTTAGAATCATACTTATCTACTATCAAAATATAGTTTACTGAGTTGATTCTCTTACTCTTTAAAATGTGTAGGGTAATTGAGAAAATAAAGTTCAGGCAATTTTCTGAATAACTGTGGCAAAATATAATGTTCCTTAATTGATTGACAAATTTACTAGGTATGATTTGAGCTTTGCATTGACTGTATGAACATGAACATATCATGACATTTGTTCTTCCAGGCCCAACTCTTTGATAAGGTCAGATGAAATAAAACTTGTTCTAGGGGTTCTTTCACATTTTTTTAAAAAAATTATTTATACAAGAACTGGGGTGTAGGCCAGAGGTGTGGGGGTGGTGAGAGGATTCACCAGAGACAGAGCAGGGAGCAGAACAGGCAGATCGACTGAAGTACACTGCTGAGGAGAGCAGTGGGCAAGGCAGGAGAGGTCTGCTGCGCCATGTGGGAATCTCCCTGGCTGGGGATTGAACTCGTGCTGCGGTGGCTGAGGATAGCTTCATAGGCTGAGACTTAACTTGTTGTGCCACCAGGGAGGCCCTTCTTTTGGATTTTTATTGTGCCCGTTCACTTGTAAGAAGTTGTGCACTCTTGCTCCTTAGTCTTCTCCTCTTCTTCCTCTCCATATTTTCTTATCTTAAATGAGTTCATCACCCAAAAGTATGTATTGGTCTCATACTACACAGAGGTAGTTTTCTAGTCACTGGGAGAGAGCAAAAGAAAGATGGCATGGCTTCTTCTGCTATATTCTATGTGGAGATGAAACATAGAAAAAAAATACAATGTAATAGTTAACAATTCAATCAAAAGGTGTAACTAGATGATACGTGATGTCAAACAGCACAGGAAATACGCACTCTGAATTCAAAGGTGGAACAGATGCAATTTCATGGAGTGGGGCTTTGAAGGATGATAGAGCTTAAATAGTAGAGAAGGGGGAGGGGATGACTTGAAGAGTAGTAATGAGGCAGAAGTGTCTTTTTTCAAGTTCATTCCCCTCCTTTATCTTTCCCAAAATTGAAAATTACCATAGAGGGTTTGAGAATGAAGTGTGTGATTGGAGATGTTTTGCTCTATTGTTATAAGAGAAATAATTATATTTTTTCCCTCCTCTCCACCATAGTTACAACAAATCTTGGATTATGAAATGTGTATGAGTCTGAACTAAGTCAGTTAGAATTAGGTTCAGCTTATTCAATAGAAAAAAAACCCACTACATTATAGGACTTACACAAGACAAAAATTTTTTTCTTCTACTTTATAAAATCTGGTGGTAGGCTATTCTGCTATAGGATGGTGGCTTCATGCTCTCGTTGTGAGCCAAGAATCCATTCTTTGTCCTCCACCCTCTGTAGTGTACAGCTTCTTCCTCAGAGTTATCTCATGGTCCAAAATAGCTGCTGGAGCTCCAGCCTAAATGATACCTGGATAGCAAAGCCTTCACTTAGGGGAAGGACCAAAGAACTCACCTAACAGCTAAGTCCCTTTTCTTAACAGCTTTCCTGGAATTCCAACACCATATTTGCAGTAATATCTTACAGAACTTAGTCATATGATCACACCTAACCACTGGAGAGATTGGGATGTGTGTGGCAATCTGTTAAGAGCTATTGATTGGATTTCTGTTACCAAGGAAGAAGAGAATGGGTATTGAGAGGCAGCTAGCACTTTATGCATATGAGCAGTGTATGGCAGTTGTCAAGAATTCAAGAAAGAGATGAATCTCAGTTGAATGCTATGAGAAGGCTTAAGGGTGAAGTTAGTATTTGAGTTGGACTTGGGAAGAAGACTTATTGTAGAGGAGGAAAATTCCAAATGATAGCCTTTGTGGGTTTTTTTGTTACTCTTAGGGAGGAATTGTTATTAGTTTTTTGAGGAAATTTTTTATGTAAGTAGGAAATACCTACTGATCCTTAAAATTTAGGGTTATGGAAAGTAGTACATTTCTGGAGTCACACTATTTGGATTTGAGTCCTTACTTGACTGAATGGTAACCTAACCACATGACATTCCCTGTATATAAAATGGTGTAATGACAGTTGTGGTGAGGATTAAACTACACAGTTGTGAAGATTAAACATAATCATCTGTATAGAAAACTTGCATGATATGGGAGGAATGACCAATTGTGTTTTGCGTAAACTCTCCCATGAATTTATTTTGCATGAACTTGGCCGTCCATAGAATGAAGGAACTGGTTACCTAAGAGTTCTAAAACACGAGTCCCTGATTATTCTCTGGTTATCAGGGGCTATTTCTTTTGTATTTACCTAATGGAATCCATAAAGGGTATTTATTTCAGATTACATTAAATTTTTGAATGAAAGGCTTTTATTAGAAGAATTTTTGAAGAAAGAACTCTGAGGGCATTCTTGTTGATTTTCAGACATCTGGGTATACCAAATAAAATACTGTACATATTTATAGTGAGTTTAATAATGTCCCAGGTCTAATTAAAACAGTGTTTTTAAGAACTAATTGTTACAGAAAACTGTTTTTTGTTTTTTTTTTTAATGTAGCTAGGCTGGTAATAACCAATGATAGATGAATTCAATTTACATAAATTTCAGACCAAGAGAATATTTTAAAATCATGCCACAGAGAATTGCTTTAAGTTAAAAAGTTAATGTCATTATCTCCTTCTCTCATTTAAATTGTTCGGTTTACAATAATTGTGAAGCATAATAAGTGTTTTGAGATTTCCCGCTCCATGAGATTTTAATAAAATTTGATAGTCAACCTAAATAACGAAAATGTTATTCATAGATGTATATTTTTCAAAGTAAAGTCATGTGTTTCGAGTGCAATCATCTCATGTGTTGCCTCTTCATCAAAAGATTTATTTAAAAATAGGTATTGGCAACTTTTTGAAAAATTCTTTCTCTAATTTAGAAAAATCCAACGGCGTTGAAAAAAGACTTTGCCCCCCTCATTTGTTAGATGTTTAGCATTCTAGATTTAAAGGCTGCTTTTGGTATATTTCCATGTTTCAAGAATTGTAGATTAAGGATTGAAAGGAAAAGTTAGAACTTTTTCTTTTTAGGCTCCTTAGCCTATTTTTTGTTTTATTGGTAACTTGTGATTTTTTTTTTAAAGATTTATTTATTTATGCATACAAGCTGGGGTGTAGGCCAGAGGTGTGGGGCGGTGAGAGGTTTCACCAGAGACAGAGTGGGGAGCAGAACAGGCAGATCTACTGAAGTACACTGCTGAGGGGAACAAAGGGCGAGGCAGGAGAGGTCTGCTGCGCCATGTGGGAATCTTCCCCGGCCTGGCCAGGTATAGAACTCGTGCTGCAGTGGCTCTGGATAGCTTCATAGTACTGCACTTAACCCATTGCACCACCAGGGAGGCCCAAGGTAACTTGTGATCTTAAAGGGAAATTGTAGTAGGTGACACAGTTGATCACACCAGTGAGTTCACAGTAACTGTCACACAGCATTACAGTGATCATCACAATATAAATGCAAAAACTTCTGAAACAGCAGCAAAAAGTTAGAAGCAAAGTTAAGTCATCTTTGAAAATGCACACTGCATCATCTACAAAAGCTATGAGCTGTTTAATGTATCAAGAAATGGATTTCTTTCATGTAATTCTTCTTTTCTATAATTGTCATTGCTTAGTTGCTGGAACTAAGATGAATAATTTTGTTTCTTTTTGTGATTAAGCAAGAAGTTAAAAGGAACCCAGTGCCTTGAGTTGAAGACCTAGTCAGTACATAACAATTTACCCTTGCTGTTCTTGCTTCCTTGCTTTGCTAGGTTCGCCATTACAACCCAGCATTGTAGGAAGAGTTGAGTAGTTAACAGATTCTATTGTAGTTGTGGAAAGAACAGAAATCTCAAATGCAAATGCCACGTCTTAGAACTTGGACTGTATGCTGATTGTCACCATCTCTTATCTTTCCTTTCTTGTACAAAAATATGTTCAGCCCAGCTTGGAATGGTCAGAGCGGAAGCACATTAAGTTTGTAATTTGCTGATTGCCAGGCAGCGCTGCTTTTTAAAAATCAGAGCAAGATCTCAGGGTTACGGGTGGTCCAGATGCAACTTTAGTCAGGTTTTCCTTTTACCTAAATCTAGGATGTCAATTTCTAACTTAATTCATGTCTATAAATACTAATTTTGTGTAATACTAAAATTAGGTTGATTTTTTTCTTAATTTGCTTAAAGTCTTAACCCAGATTATTCAGTTGAGATCTTGGTTTTTCTCCTAAAAGCTCAAGACTTGTTTATAAAATAGATTCTTTTTTTTTTTATAATATATATTTTTATTGTTATTTATGTCTTTTACATTTTGCATTCCCCTTGGGTAGCCCACCACCAATTCATAAAATAGATTCTTATTTTCATGAAGCTGAAATACTGTAGCCAACAAACAACTGAATTTTTGAGCAGCATTCAGTACCTAAGCTTTGTAGGGTGATGGCATTTCTGGTCTTCCTTTTACTACAAAACATTAGATAAAACCAGAATTTAAAACAACCCATCCTGGAACTTGAAATATCTTATGAAATATGATCGGACAATGGAAGCTGATTTTCGCTGTTATTAGATGGAACCCATCCTGCTGCTTTGCGTTTCACTAGATCACCTCTTTGGGCAAATTGCACATCATTAAAACTGGATTGCTTAGAATAGACTACATTCTCTTTAAAAAATACAGTGGGTTCAATGAACAGTGTGGCTCAAAATAAGAAAATGGGATATAAAATTAGCATGCATATGCTGAGGCCATGAGAGTCAAGGCACTTTTCTAGCCACTGAAGCAAATGCACAAAACATAAATCTGCAAAAAAAAAAAAAAAAAAAAGTATTAATAAAAGGCTTAAGGAAGTGAGGAGACAGGGACTGCCTTCATGCGCTGTTTACAGATTTCAGACCCCTTTGTGACTTTTGCCGCCTCACCATATTATTCTTATGATTAAGCAAAACTCACCCCTTAAATTTAAACTTATTTTCAAGCAAATCTTTATGTCTACATTATAAGTAAAAAACAGTCTACTCTTGAACTGAGATGAATTCAAATGGGGAAAAGATAGTACTGAGCTTCAGAAAAGCTGCTGTCTTGGAGGCTCTGGGTCTGACCCCCACACCCCTTTTGACAAAAGGGTGACACTGGTTCCGAGCCAGGAACTGTCCCGACTGCAGTCGCAGGATGAAGAGGTTTCTTGGAGGAGAGCATGTTATACCCACTGGCTCTCTGTCCTTTGTCATCTTGCTGTGACATTCAGTTTGGGCAGCCCTTAGACTTGGGGAAGCCCTGACCCCAAGTTCATTCCTCAATCGCTTCCTCCATGAGGTACCTCCAAACCACCTGGGGAGGTGACACAGGAAGCCCTCCAGCTCGGGGACTCTGGCCACCTGCACATGTGCCTGTGCTTTCATTAGAGCATTTTGTACACACAACGCTTGTCCAGAAGAGCCGGACGTGCATGCACCGAACATGCTTGTCAGGTTAAAAAGACGCTTGGAAGCATCTGGCAAGTGCCCCGTGATGGCGGCCTCTGGATTTGGTGCTAAGCAAACTCATGTCTGAAGTACAGTTATTGGGGATAAAAAATGGCCTTTGTTACTTAATAAAAATGTCTAGGATTCGTACCTACTCCACTTGGGCAGCATCGTCCTCTGCGCAGTCTGACGGGACTTGTGTAGCAAGTAAATGCATTAGTCACAGTGACCATTTTTCTTGCAAATTTGTGACATAGATTTAATTATAGGAATGACCAGCAACTTACAAATCTAATTTTGGTGGAGGCTGAGGCCACTTTTTTTTTTATTTTAATAATGATGGATTTTTTAAAGCAATGATTTCATTACTATTTAAAGAAATCTACTGGTGTAGAACTAGCCAATTGACTGAAGTTATTTTATTAGCCTTTAACAAATGCCATGTACTTTCATTTTTATTTTTATTAATTTTTAAAATGTCATCATTCCCAAATTGGAAAAGTACTTACTTGCTCCTATACCCATTTAAGGATAAATAAATACATACAAATGGGGGGGGGGCAGGACATAAAAGGTCTCTTAAACATCATGAACCTAGCAGTTGGTTAAAACCAAGACTAATTTCCTTAATTTAAATTCAGCCTACTGTAGAACTGCTTAGTTAAAGGCCTTTAGGAGATATCTATTAACTACTAATTGATGATGATGGGGTAGATCTCATTTCTCTGCTTTTATTTCTTCAAAGTAAAAATTTACCACGATCAGTTTATTAAGCTAACATTTGGGAGATGTGGGAATGATGGAGTGGTGAGCTGGGCAGACAAGATTCCTGTCTACATCTGCATGACAGATTCTTAAGGTGAGAATATCAAGCCTTGTGGCTGCTGTTGGAGGGGATTAGTAATTTTCCATTAATAACATTCCTTATTGACTCAGACCCCTCTGCCCTTTCAAAATAAATCTGGACATGCAGAAAGAAGCAGGAGGGAAGTAGAGAATAAATGGGCTGCATGAGAGACAGGGACTGTATAGACATAGGGATTCTGCCAAATGAGGAGAACCTCCCTTTTATATATTCACCTTTGTGGAGAAAGCAGTGTTAGTCATCCAAACGCCAGTGTGGACTCAGGTTTTCAAGTAAGTATTTAGTGCTTCTAAAAACAACAACCGGTGTTCTTGGAAATGGCAGATTGTGGTTTGACTAAAATTTTAAAATCAGAGAATTGTTTTTAGCTCTGATTCATTCCGTGTTACTGTTTTGACTTTCTAGCAAATTTGTTAAACATGTGCGGGCTTCCTGCTATGTACCAGGCTCTGAGATAGGTTCTAGAACTAAAACCCAAGTAGACTATTATAAGATTCTTGACAAGGAGCTCAAATTTCTTGGATTTATTTTTTATTTTTGTTTTTTAAAGATTTATTTATTTATGCATACAAGCTGGAGTGTAGGCCAGAGATGTGTGTGGGAGGGGGGGCGGGTGTGAGAGGATTCACCAGAGACAGAGTAGGGAGCAGAACAGATCGACTGAAGCACACTGCTGAGGGGAGCAGAAGGCGAGACAGGAGAGGTCTGCTGTGTCATATGGGAAGCTCCCTAGGCGGGTATCGAACTCGCGTTGCAGTGACTCTGGATAGCTTCATAGTGCTGAGATTTAACCCGCTGCGCCACCAGGGAGGCCCAACTTCTTGGATTTAAATGACATTTTTCACAGTGAGATTCCCCAGAAACCTGATCTTAATCACCGTTCCCCACCCCCCCCCACAGTGGTGATGATTTGACCTCACAAAGTTTGAGGACCACTTATCTTTCACTATAAAACTTCAAGTAAAGTAGATTATCATTTCTGATTATTTTTTAAACAATCTTCCATTTTAATTGCAACTCCAAAGAAAGCTGGGTTTTATTTTAAGTTCATGTGTCTAATCACTTGAGTGTTTTTAAAAAGCAGTTTACCACATACTAACTTTAGTTTGTAAGTACATCAAATGATTACTTAGAAAAGTATCTTACATTATATAACTTATTCTTTAGGACTAGGATGTTAAAATTAAGATTTTAAAGCTATTCTTATAGTATATGTTTACTACTGAAAAATACCAATAGAATCAACTAGATAATATTACTATTGGCATTTTGGTGTATGTACTTGTGTAGCACATAGTTACAAAAATGATATTACTTTCTATAAACAATTTTATTTTCTGCTTTTTCCTTTTTATAAGCATATGGGAGCATTCCCCTATGTTCTTACTGCTACCCTGTCAACTTGATTTTGGTTTATATGATGTATAATGCATAGTGTTCTTTTGGATGGAGCATTGGTTTTTATTTAATTGGTAGACCATTGGTAGACCTGTGGGTTGCTTATATTCTTTTATTATAAAAATATCTGCCACAAAATTTTTTACATAAACATTTGTGATTCTCCCGCTTAATTTTCTTTAGGAAAAATTCCTACAAGAAGAATAACATGAAATTTTGAACCAGATTACCATCCTATTTTGTGTATATGTGTGTATACAAACACACACACACACACACACAGAGAAATGTTACTATTAATTTTCCTCATGTACTCTGGATAATTTTAATTTTTTGATTGAGAAGTTGATCTTATATTTTGTTACATTGACTATTGAGACTCTTCTAGTATAAATTATTTGTTCCGATTCTTAGCTAATTTCCATTATTGGAATGCTTATTGTGATGTGAAAGAATTCTTTATAAATATCTTGAGGATATGCATACTCTGTCACATATGGTGCAGATATTTCCCTGTACTTATTTATATTTAACCTTTTAAAATTTTTTGAGTGAATGAGATGGATTGATTTTTGGTGAACTGAAATTTAAAATTATTTTAAGTCAGGTTCATATAAGGTATAACTTTTTTATACAGAAAAATTAACCTTTTATAGATGTATAATTCTGTGAGTTTTTCAAATACATGCAGTCATTTCTCAACCTAACTCAAGATAAAGTATATTGCTTTCTCGTCAGAAACTTCCTTCATTCTCCTTGATAGTCTGTCTCCTTCCCCATCTCCAGCCCTTAGCAACCATTGAATTTTTTGGTCGTCTCTATACCTTTGCCTTTTCCCAAGGGTCCTATGAATGAAATCACACTGTATGTAGCCTTTGACTCTGGCTTCTTTCACTTGTATGCTTTTGTGATTCATCTACATTGCTGTATGTGTTTGCCGGTACCTCATTCCTTTTTATTGCTAAGTAGTATTACTTTATCAAATTACCAGTTAAGGAACTTTGGGTTGTTTCCTATTTTGGGTAATTATGAATAAAATGTTTATGAGTATCTGTGTATAGGGTTTTTTTAGACATGTGTTTTCATTTCTCTTGGGGAAACCTAAGAGTACAATTGCTAAGTCATGTAGTAAGTGTATGTCTAACATTATATGAAATCACTAAACAGTTTTCCAAAGTGGTTGTACCATTTTACATTCCCGCCAGGTTGCATGAAGAATCCAGTTGCTCCACATCCTGTCCAGCCTTTGGTATTATAGTAGTTTTGAGGTTAGCCATTCTAATAGGTGTATAGTAGTATGTCATCATAACTTTAATTTGTATTTCCCTGATGGGTCATGATGTTGGATGTATTTTTAATGTGCTTATTTGTTATCTGTATAACTTCATTGGTGGAATCTGCAAATCTTTTGCCCATTTTTAAATGAGGTTATATGTTTCCTTATCATTGCATTGTGATTTTTAAAATATATTTTGGACACCCAGTCATTTGCAAGATATATATTTTGCAGACATTTTTATTAGTCTGTGCCTTGTCTTTTTACTTTTTTTAACAGTATCTTCAAAGAGCATATTATAAATTTTTATTAAATCCAATTCATCTATTTTTTTTTCTTTTATGACTCTTTTTTGTATTCTAGCAAAGCAATCTTGTTTAACCCAGTGTCACAAAGATTTTTCTCCTATGTCTTTTCTTCTAGAAGGCTTATAGTTGTTTGTAACATTTAGGTCTATGATCTGCTTTTTTTAAGTTTAAAATTTTTTATTGTGTTATAATTTACACACAGTAAAATTTAAAACTTTATGGTAATTATTTTGTTGAATTTTAAAAATTGTTACTGTGTACCCAAATCTGAAACAATATGTAAAACATTTCTGTCACCCAAAAAATTTCCATTGTGCCTTTTTCTAATCAACTCCCTCTTTCCAGGTGACACTTTCTGATTTCCATGAAAATAGATTAATTTTGTTAGCTGCTGAACTGCATATAATGAAATCATATTGTATGAATTCTTTTCTTCCTGGCTTCTTTCACTCAGTATAATGCTTTTTAAGATCTATCCCTGTTACTGGGTATATCTATAATTTGTTCCCTTTTATTACTGAGTGGTATTCCATTTTTCCATCTTGGTGTTAATGGACATTTGGGTAGTTCCCAGTTTTAAACTATTAAGAATAAGTCTACTATGTACTTTCTTGTGGTCTGTTTCCATTTGGACTTAATGTTTGTGTATGGTACCATGTATGAGTTGTGTTTCCTTTGCATATGGTTGTAGAAGTTTAAATTTTTATATCTGTCAAATGTTTCCTTCTCTTCCTTCATGTTTTTTTCCATAGATTCTTATAAGCCCTTCCCAATCACAATGTCAGATAAATTTTGACATGTATTTTATTTTAGTTTTATTGTCAAAATGCACATGTAATACATGTTAAAAAGTCAATTATATGGGAATATGGGAATTCAGTCTGTACAGATAACAGTTTGAAAGTACTTCATTTGATTATGGTATCATAGGGTAAAGAAGTGAATTTCTGTTGTTGCTATTCCTACTGGTTTGGTTTTTGCCCATTTAAGTCCAGCTCCGTAGTACTAGTCTCATAGCTACATAATGACATGTATGCTTGTCCCTGAACTAATTAGATCAGTATTCATGACTGTTAAAAGTTGTTTCTCTATCTTAGGGTATTACACATGACGTTAATGCAATTACTTAAGATAAAATTATTTGTTTGAAGTGTAAAATGGAGAAAAGCGTAGAAGAGTGGAAATTGTAGAAACCTCTTTTGATCACTCTCAATTTAATTTGCAAATATTCACACACTTTTATGGTAAAATGTTTTTATTTGGGGCATTATGTAAAAAAGTGAATTGCTCTCTTAGTAACAGAGTCGCAAATAGTAGAAGACATTTAAAAAATAAAATTTATAATTTTGAAAAGCTTGATCACTTTGATTTTAACTTTTATAATTGAACAGATGCCTCTGGCCAGGTGGGAGAAATCTCAGGATTTCTTGAAAATCTTGGTATCTTAGAAATTAAAATCAAGCATTATAGCTCTCTAGGCTCATGATGAGAACACTGATTTACATTTTACAAGCTCAGTAGTGGTTATACTCTTGAGTTTACAGCTTATATATATTCTTTCTCTTTTGCTTGCACCACATATTCTTTACATTCCTTGGATAGCTTTTTCTGTAACGTTTCTAATAAGTAGAGTAAATAAACTAAAAATGGCCACTGAGCTTTATTCCTTATGTTAAAGTCACTTTAAATTGTGAGCTGTTAAGTCTCAATAAGACACATGCTAAAAGAAATTTGTATTGCTATTTATATTCAGCTTGATTAAGAATGGGGGGGTGGAAGCTCATTCACACATCTAAATTTGATGTGGGATAGTTTGTAAGATTTTCTTCTTGTAATAACTGCTGTGAATAGATTAGCAGATTTATCATTGTAAGATAGACTACCAACCCATATGCTGTTATTGAAATAATCTGTTTTAAATATCAAAAAATTTTCCATGAAAAATTGCTATGAGTGTGATTATTAAAGCGCTGTAGGGTCATAAGAAAGAGGCTCTAAGAAATAATTGCCATTATATGACACTGTGGGGAGTCTTTAGTCTTAAAGAAAAGTGTTTCATCATTAAGGTTTGTCTTTTAACAACTTGCAACATGTATAATATAATTAAGTTAACACATGAAAGCTAAGTTTCTAGCAACACCACATATGAAACTCTGTTGTATCCCAGAGAAGAGGTAAAAATATAAGTAAGCCTGAAAAAAAAGAAGAACCAATTCAATGTTGTATAAAAACTAGGTCAAATCCACATCTGAACCTCGGGAGAAGTATTTAGAAGATAGATATGACTAAAAAAAGGAAAAGAAAGTAAAAGAAAAGAAAAAAATCCAACATGAATGATTATGAGAATGTTGAACTTGTAATATTGGGTAGAAAATGCCAACTAGTGTAGTTCCTTCTTTCAAGCATCAGGTTTCTCTGCAGTGGCCTTTGGCAGGCTCATCATGCAGAATATTGCTTTGGCTTTCACCCCCGCACCTTCTCAGAGGTTAAAATTGGTTAAATGAGATATGGAAAAGAATAAAGATTTGACTTGGGCTGAAGGAGCTTTGAAGAGCTTATATAATGGAGAAGAGATAGAATTTTAAGATACTCAAAGGGATGGGAACTTTAATCAGACATGATTTTTTAAAGGGAAAACTGATCCATTTTCTTAGGATAACCTAAAATTTATATTTGTGCCATCTATATTATAACAATCTAATAAGTTATTCAGAATTACAGGTCACTAGCTGCTGGGCTATAAAAATTTGGAGCAGGATAACTTTTCAATAATGAAAATCATCAACAGGAAAGGTCATTTCTTTTCATATATATTATATGTAAAATGTACACATATGTACAAACATATAAACGCACACAAGTATATATTATATGTATAAAGTATATGTGTACTCTTTTTTGTCTTCATTTTCTTCTACAAACTGAAGAGGCAAAAATAAGTAGAAATCATGAAAAACAGAGAAATGTAGAGGTTTCTTGCCTTTTGCCCTTTAATTCCCAGTTATGTTCCTGCAAAGATGGTTGAATCCTAATTCTATACCATTTAGTGTCTCTATAGAACTTTGGATCTATATATCATATACTTTCAAGCCAAACAATTACTGACGTCAAAAGGTTAAATTCTCAGCTCTAAAAAAGATTGAACATAAACCCCCACTAGTGCAGACAAGTCGTTTAAAAAAAAAAAACAAAAAAGGCTGAAGTGTGTAATAGTGGAAAACACCCAGATTAGGAAGGAAACTTCCTCTTCAATAAAACACTATTGTTCTTTTTTTGTATGAATTTTCTAGTTATATTTGAAAAGCACCACCAAGAGCTCCCCATGGAGCAATCTCAACAAACAATCCCTAGTGTTGAAAAAATTTTTCCATCATGTTTGGTTTTTTTATAGTCTCTTATCAACCTGGTGCCATAATCACAAGGATTTTTAGCAACCAGAATATCATAAACTAATGAAAATCTCAAAGAGTAGTATGCATCTCTGTCCTAGTTTCCCTAGGTGTTGCTGGCCTTTCATTTTTATATGGGAAATATAAGTAGTGAATCACCTAAAGGATATATTGTAATACGTGTCTTAAAAAATAGAAACAAACTGGAAGAAGTTTTTCTCTTTGAAAGAGGATGAGTGCCACATAATTCTTAAGGAAATTTTTCTTTCTTTGCTGAAAATCACTCTTTGATACCTCAAAGACCTGAGAGCTCTTTTCTTAGCTTTAGTCATTTCTGGTCTAATAGTAGCCCTAAGCAGAATCATTTCCAGTAGTAATATTGTTTGTTTTTTACATCTATTTGAGCATCTCACATTTTTAAGCTATTGAACCTCTCATCGCCAGAGGTATAGGTGGCGTGTACTTTGTATTTACTACAGTCTTGTTTCAGGAACTGATTCAGAAACGTAACAGGAGTGGGCTGACATTAGTCACACTCGTTGACAGTGATGTGTAAAGCAGATGGCCAGTCATTCATTGGAAGTTGGAAAAATCGTTACAAGAAACTCTTAGAGCCTTGGGCGGATGCATTCTCTCCTCATACTTAAATTCACCCAAGAAAGTATTTTAAGTTTATTTGGCGGGAAGGGAATCAGGGAGGAGCACCAGGGAGATGCTCCCCAGTCTGATTGTATCCGTCGGCTGTGAGTGGATGCGTCTGGCTCCACCACAGGCTGCGTTGCCCCTGGAAACAGACAGATCCTTCATTTGGACCAGAGATCTTCTTTCCTAGATGGTGCCTAGATAGGCGTTGCTAATAGTTGCAGGTGCTTTCTCCCTTCTCCCTTTGCAGGATGAAGTAAAATGATCAGGAAAGGGAGTCCTGGAGGTAAAACAAAGACTTGAAAATTGAGTACAGCCCTGGTGGAGAAGATCAGCTTAAGAGTGGATAGGGACCATGCCTCTTAGGCCCATTGTTCTCTCTCTGCACATACATACACACATACATATATGTACACATATATGCACATGCATAGATACCTATGTATATGCATACACATGTGCATAGATTAGATAGATCTCGATAGAGACGCAATGAGAGGTATCACGCTGGTATTAATGGGTGATCCATGCATTATGAATAAATACATGAACAGGTAGGCGGTTGCAGACAAGGGGCATTGAAAAGAGTGACCATTCCTAGAGTAAGCCAATTCTTGTTGACACCTGGTGGAAATTAAATGCACAATATGTAACCTTGACTGGTAGGCTAAACTTGAACTTGGTACCATGTGAGGCATTGCTGAATTTTCAAGGAGTGTATCATACCAAAAGTGGTATCTTAGGAGAAATGTCCTGGCAGTAATGTGTTTCTGGGGAGTTTGCATGAAAGACTGACGTGTAGACTGTTCTGAGTCTGGACAATCAACAGTGAACCCCCAGCTAGAACCTTTAAATTGTCCTACAAAGGAAGACCCAAAAGCACAAAAGAAATGGAAAAACCTTTCTCCATCATTGATTCAATTGTCCAGACAACTAGTTTTAACCTAGTACTACTGCGTGCAAAGCCTCAAGACAGCAGGGGTCTCAGTACTAAGCTCTGGACCAGGAACACGTACCTCGCAGCACTCCTGGAGAGTAAATAGGACCCACCTCTGAAATGCTGAGCACAGTGTCTGCATGTTAGCAAGAACTCCTCGTGGGTACCACTATCCTGCTTATTTAAGAAACAGAACGTCCACGGCCGTCTCCATCCCCATGGCGCAAACCTTCTCTGTCATCCTGTATCTAGACATTTTATTTACTCCCTACAGGGGGTATTTTTCCAACCCCAGGCCCCTCAACAACTTTTTAGACACTTTGAAAGTTATACAAAGTACATCAAAAAGTTTCAGTGGACCTTGCACCCCCATCTCTCAGCTAACGAGCCCCATCTGGGGTCCTCTCCACCACCCGCCACCCACATTTCCCTCCCAGGTAATATTTTGAAGCCAATTCCAGTTACTGACTCATTTCAACCTGACTCTCCAGTGGAGAAAGCCTGGCTTTTGTTTTCTAAGCATAACTATGGTGCCATTTTCCTATTTAGATACTTTTGTTGGCTTAAATTTTTTATGAAGGAATCTGGGATATCTGTATGAAAGGCCAGGAAATGCAAGGAACACAGAGAGTATATCTTAAAAGTTTTCATCAAGAACAAATTGTACCTATGTGTGGTGAGGGATGTTACTTATTGTGATATTTTGTAATGATACATACAGCAAATCATGACATATAGCATATGTTCTGTCAATTTAAAAAAAGACTGGGAACCCGTGGAATTAAGGATTAATAACTGGTGTCATGAGCAGAAACAGGGAGTTTGAGCATGAGGACATTTTGGGTGAGACAAGGGATCTGACCTGAGACCTGTTAGCGACAGGAGCTCAGGCGTGTGTGGGGGCGTGGTTGGTATTTGCTCCCTCTGCATGAATGACGGCGCAGGGGCCTTAGACCACTATAGATTCTCTCAGGCTAACCATCAATCCTTTTTTTTTTGTTTTGTTGGACAATAATTTATGAAGAGGGTCCTCACCACCCCCACCGACCCTTTTTCCGCTTGTAGATCTTGTGTGCGAGTCCCAGGCAGGAGGGCAGGGCCTGGGGCGTAGCTCTCTGTGCCATGAGCCTCACAAGGCGGCGGTCGCTGTCTCCTTCCTATTGCCTGAGCACAGCCGGCAGGCCCAGCCCCCATACGGCCCAGCCTTCACCCGCCGCCTCTCTGCCAGCTGCTGCACACGTGCCTGTCGGGCCTGGCGCTGTTCCCGCGCGGCCCGCTGCAGACACGGAGCCGCCAGCCAGCTGCATTTGTTGTCCCGACTGTCAGTACCGTCTTGCCAGTTGCACTGAGGTCCCAAGGAGGTCAAGATAGTCATCCTGGCTCTGAGAGAGCTCTCCCCTCTCCCTCAGCATCTTCCTGGTGTCAGCCTGCTCCCGCTCCCGCCAGCGCTGCCATGTACAGCTCCAGGGACGGAAGGAATAGAAAGCATCTTGTATTGACTATAGAGTTGTACCTCTTTTCAGTGAATCTGCCAAGATCCCTACTGCCCTGGGAGCTGTGATGAGGCCCAGAGTCCGGCTAACCTCAGTCTGAGAGCGGCAAGGCAGGAAGAGCTCGGCGCGTTCAGGTGCTGGGGCTGCTCCCGAGAGTGGCGCTCCGGCCGGCGATGGTGCCTGCTCTCGGAAACCCAGCGTCCAGATGCCTCCAAACTGTGCCTGGTTTTGGTACCAGCAGGGCCTCCCCCGTCGGGTGAGGGGCGTATCCATGATGTCGTCCGGCACCAGGGAGAAAGCGTGGAGCAGTGCCACACCCCAGCCCATGGCCAGACCCTCTGGAGACTCAGCGTCTTCCTCTGTGGTGCCAGAAGAAGGCACCCAGAAGACTGTCAGCTGGGCCAAAGCCTGATGCTACTCACCTCCATTAGGTTCCCCTGCTGTACCCCAGGACCTCGCTGAGGCGGGCAAATGCATTACCTGTCTTGGGGTGCCTCCGCTCATCCCCAGTCAGCACCTGGACAGTCTGGGAGACGTGCTGCATAAGATCCCACCTTTCTTGGGCACCAGCTTCCATGCCTCGCCTCCGTTCATTCCCAGGGCGGGCTCGGGGATCTGTTCCGAGACGCCCTCTCTTCCTTTCTGTGTGGAAACTTCTAATTCGGCCTCCACCTCTCTCCTGCCTCTCCTACCCATTTCCATACATTTTGGGATATGTTTTGTGACCTTACTTTTCTATGAATCGTACCTGCTTCAGTTTATTATGTTAAAGACTTATTTTCTTCTTAAAAGTCATGTTGGCCCTTCTGACAGTTCTTAGGGTCAGTGATGGCGAGATGATAAAGAAACATTCAATTGGAATGGATGGATGGTGGCTTCAAGTTTGAGTTCATAGTGATTTCAGTTTTCAAATTCAAATTAATTTTAATTAATTAGTTAAATTTTCGTTCATTTGAAAATGAAAAGTGTAAAATAGTTTCATGGGCAAAATTCTGTTTATCAAAGGAACAAATAAATAAAAGCCACTGATTCCCAATTAAATTAGGACCAAAATGCTCATAAATGTACAACTTAAATTTAAAAAGTCCTTGACTTTCAAAATACACCATCCTATTTCACTTTTGAAAATAGCGTGACAATTTAGCTCAGAAGCCCAAGCAGAGATCTTACTCTTTTTTGATGCGAGGGAGTTAACATATTAATGCTTATTTGCGTTACTTGTATTCATCAAGAGTAAAAAAAAAAAAAAATCAGCCTTGTTTTAGCGCCTCATTTAAGCTGCACCAGACGTTCATACTGGAATTTTAAACGCTGCAAATGAGGGATTTGTGTAGAAGTGCAGCTCTAATGGCTCGGACCTACTTCAGCTGCTGACACACTCATAATTATTAGCAATGGGACCCAGGCTGTTAACATTGGACACTGTTTGAATGTTTTGTGATAATTTATAGGGTTGATTACTGCAGCCTCAAGTGGAACCTTAGGAAGAAGAGCAGCAAATGGTAAATCTTTGTGACGGTCCCTGGGGCAGCATTTTACTTTGAGGCTCTGAGTTATGTGGGTCTCAACCTCTTTTCTGTCCCTGGCCCTTCCTGTGGCTCATCGTCATCATCATCATCCGTTCAGATAATGTCTGCTCAGAAATCACCCGTCCCTGGGGAGGAGAGAGAGGGGCGAGTCCTGTTATAAGCACACTCGCTGCAAACCTTTCACCGTGCTGTCAAGGTGACAAATGTTTGTCCTTAAGGGAACACTGGAGGTTAAATCACCAGTGTTTCTCTCACTTATCTTCTTTCCCATACTACCCCGGCTCTTAGCCAAATTTATAGCTAAAAGAATCTCAGAATATTAGGCTACTCGCAACCTTTATGGACCTCGTTCAGGGATGTTTTGTGCACGCTCCAAGTCCTGACTACATTATGTGTTGAGGTCTCAGTAATTCAAGTTTGCTAAAAGTCATTCTATCAGTACCTTTTTATTTCAGGGCTTATCCAGGAGGGAAAGATTTGGGCAAGAAACATTTAAATTTTGAGAGAGAGTAATGGCAGTTTACTAATAGCACTGAGACAAGGTGAGTGATGATTTATTTTTACATCAGCCTATCTGAAGGGTGTACACATCCTCACATGGGCAGACACCAAAACCTACATTAACCCTGGAGATGGAAATGGCTCTGGATTTCTTCCTCTGCTTTTGGCCCATTCCATTCCATCCTCCATACAGCAGTGAGAGTGATCCTTGCTGATATAATTGATCTTGTCGTTTTTCTGCATAAAATCATTCGGTGTTTCTTGGGGTAGATACCAAAACCTCTGATATGGCTTCTGAGGTCCTAAGTGATCTAACCCTTGCCTGCCTGTCCAGCTCCACCCCATACCACATCTTCAACCACATGGCCCCTCTGGTTTCTTTACCCAGCAAATACTTCACTGACTTTCAACTCTGGATCGAAGCTACTGAAATGTACAAAAGAGACAAAAATTCAGGAGCTTGCATTCTAGTGAGGGAAATAAGAAATTATAGATTTGCAACTAAAATATGTAATACAGAAATTATATAGAAATATTAATTGTGTATGTTTAGTGGCAAACTATTTTAGCTACTCTATGAATATATGCATGTATTAGTAGTATGGAGCAAAGGAGAATGGGAGGATGATAGGAAGCTAGAAGGGCTACAGTTTTTTAAAAGGTGGTAGTGAGAGTTAGTTTTAGAATTTTTTTTAATATATATATTTTTATTGTTATTTATGTCTTTTACATTTTGTATTCCCCTTGGGTAGCCCACTACCAATTCACCCGTGACCCATCTCCATGGTCCCTTGTGTCCTTTGCTACTCCATTATGTGCCCTTATCCTCCCCCTCCCCCACTGAGTGTCTCTCTCCTATTTGGTTTCCCTATAGTCCTGTCATATCACTTAGAATGTTTGAGCAGAGCCTTGAAGGAAATGAGGAAACAAACCCTGAGGATATTTGGGGAAATAGTGCTCCATGTAGAGAAACCCAAAGTGCAAAGCTTCTGTGCAGAGAAGTTGCCAGAATAGAATGGGTGATGGAGATAAATGCAGACAGAGAGGCCAGGTTACGTATTAGGGCCTGTGGGGCCTATTGAAAGGCCTCTGAGTTTGTATCCCAGTGAGATGGGAAGTGACTGGAAGCTGCCATAATGCTGTGGACAAGGTGGCTTAACACTGAAGCTCACTGTTAAACAGCTCTGAGGGCCGGAAAGCGCCAGATCAAGGTGCCAGCCGATTTGGTTCCTGGCGAGAGATCTCTTCCCTGCTTTTGGCCTTGTTACTAGGCCCTCCCCTGGGGGAGAGAGATGGGGATCTGGTGTCCCTCCTCTTCCGTAGTAAGACAATAGTCTTTTGGATTCAGACCTCACTGTTCTAACCTCATGTAAACGGAATTGCCCCCTAAAGACCTTTCTCTAAATAGAATCACATTGAGGGTTAAGGCTCCAACCTATGAATCTGGGGGAGACAGAATTCAGTCCACTGTAGATGGAAAGACATTTGCGAGCTCTGGGCAGACCTGTGACATGATGTCACTTAGTGACCAGGGGCTGTAGGACTAAGGACAGGAGCAGGGAGACACATTGGCAAATGGGTGCTCTCAGCCAACCAGGAAGTGATAGTGATCAGGGCTCAGTACAGCCCCCCGTGCTCAACCCCCCGATTGCCTGTGTGTGTGTATAGCATGTCCTAGACCGCTCTTTTACCTACCTTTTACCATCAGGCGCCACACTTCCTGTGAGGCAGGCACAGTATTATGAACCTGAGCCTCCCAGGTAGGCTAGTTCCAGTGCCAGGCTGCCTGGCTTTGCGTTCCTTCACTGTGCCCCTGGTTCCTGAGAGCAGCAGCTGTGCCGGCTTGCGTGATGTACAAATGAAATACCCCGTGTCAAATGTTTATTAGAGAGCCTGGCACATTAGTAAATAATACATATTAGATATCATTGGTTTTGTCACTTAATAGATAATGAAATTAAGAGTCAAAAAGGTCAATTTTCTCCAAACTTTTCCAGCTAGTAATGAGAAGAATCACAGCTAGAATGCAGTCGTTGCTTTTTCTCGTAGGTTCCACTTTCCCTTTTACCCTGTAGCTGGTTCCATTTTAAATCAGAGAGTTCAAGTTGAAGAAAATAGTAAGTCTCCTTCTTTTCCAATAGTCTGTCACTTGAACCCTTCAGTGCTCCATCTGACTCACATTCTTTCCTGCTGGCGATGTGTGTGTTCTGGGAGGCCGGTCTTCAGTTTCCCGGAGTCCAATAGGTTGAGCCTCCTTTGTATTGTTAAATGAATCCTTCTTGAGATATTGCGTCATTTCTTTCTGTGGGTTTCTCAATAGTTCACCGTTTCTTTAGGAATGACAGTATAGATTCTGGGACTTGTAAATTCAGACTTTAAGGGGGTATCTGCTCCCCCATCTGACTTTCTGCTTCTGTTTGTGCCCAGCCTCCGGGCATTTTGCTGATGAGCAGTGCACAGGTTCTTGCAGGAAGCCCAGGTCGAACATCTATACAGGCTCTTAGCAATTGTTTTCTCAGTGAGTTTCGAGCACCCAGGAACTTGTTATCAGCCCCCTGGCAGAAATTTGGAGTAGTCTAGAAAAGTTGTGAAAAAGCACTTGGTGTTTCCTTTTTGGAGCACCTGGGCATCCCAGGATCCCTGTACAGGAGCTGTATTGAGTGTTAAGTTATCTAGAAGCCTTCGTTACCTGTGCTGAATTATTATTCCCTAGTGACGCTGTGAGTGATCCAGACTTCCAGGGATTCGCAGCCTCCCCAGGGCCAAACCTGATCAAGTTGCCAGTTAATTCCAGAGTTCTGGCTTCTGTGTTTCTCTCTCACCCTCCCTTCCAAGCAGAGCCCTATCATCTGACCTCCCCATCCTCCTCTTTCTCCATTTCTCCCGAATTTCCCTTCTGCAGTTCTAGAAGCATCAAACTTTGCCTCCTTGCTCCCTCAGTCCTTAAGAGTTCCCTTGCATAAATATCCTGAATTTTCTCCTTTTGTGTTTGGATCTACCAGATTTGATCCTTAATCTGTAATAAGAATTTAAAGACTTAGAGAAATCCTTTCCTCTGATAATCTCTTTCAAGACGTTCCCTCTCTAGGAACTCAACAAATCCCAACTTGACTGTCAAAATGGAATAATGACTTCAAAGCTCTATGCGGCGTGACCTGCTCACTGTGGGAAACCTAGAGGCTTCACCTGAATGGGCACAAGGAATAGTTTCACATTTGAATACCAAAGATGAAGATACAGTAATATGCTCATCATATTCTGGTTACAAGATTTTCTTTTCCTTTACAAGCAGAATAGCTTTATTTTACCCTGGCTAGTAAATTATAACTTATTAGGAGCAAAGACCTGTAGCAAAGAGAGTCAGGTAGACGGTGAAAGATGGAAAACTGAGAGCAAGAGACAAAACCATTCAGCGTGAGTATCTCTGGATGAGTCCCTCCATGAGGGACACCTAGTCTACCTCCCTCATGGGGGAGGGGACGGCTATATTATATGGCAGAATGTACACCCAATTTTCCCGCAATAATATATAGCTGTAAAACAAACAAAAAAAGATTATTACATTATTTGAAACCTTTTTTTAACAATGTAGGAAAATAATGATATGTACTTGAGTGACTCTTAAAATACTTAGAATTGAAATGTCTAGGTATTACAGTGGTGTTATCGTGACCATCTTGAGAAAATCAGCATATGTAGAAAATGTTACTTTATAATGCATCTGTATTTATGAAAGTGTATTCCTTGCATATTTATGTATTTTAAGTAAGAATAGAAATTTCAGTCATCCTTAAGAATCCCTTCAGTTCAGTCTTGTAGAAAATTTCACAATTCATTTTGAAAACTAAGATGTATATGCTGATATCTGTGGGCCTGGAACTAAGTTAGACATCAGGAACAGGGTGGTGAGCAAGCCAGGCATAATCTTTGCCCACGTGGAATTTACATTCAGATGATATGGGGACCATGCATAAAATACTTACATTATAATAAGTATTATGAAGGATGATACACCAATAATTGTGCAGTGCTAGTCCAATTCTTTTCCCCAACAGCTCTATTTTTCCTCCTTTCCTAAGATAATTTCTCTATCAGAGAACCTTCATCTTTCAGTATTTTGCTTAATTCCTGCACATCAAGTTGTTTTATGCAGGACTAATAACTTGAGTCATTGACAGTACATTGGCTGACAGTCAACATTTGGCTGATATTTACACTGATACACACAAAACTTTAACAGAGGTGCTGCTAGGCAGGCAAAGTTAGAAGAGCATCATTTTAATAAAAGCACAATAACAAGATTAAAAGAGGCATTGTGTCCCTTACAAGTGACATCAGTCATTTGCATTTCATTTTTTACATTTCTTTGTACCTTAAACAGATGCTCATTGTAGAGAAGTGGAGATGCTGTTATTTTTGCTCTACAGCAAAAATATTTGAAGGAGAGGTATACCATAAAGAACAACACCATTTATTGGTAGCTGGTCTTAAAATTATCTTTTGATAAAATGAAGAAAAATCCTTTTTATAAGTTCATGGGAATGATTCCCAATCTCTTTTTGGCCAAGTAATTAATTTCATAAAGCAATTTTTTTTTGGTTAGATGGACAGAATAAAGATAAAAAGCACCACAGAGATAACAACCTACTTCACAGCTGACTGGAGCAGGTGTTAGAAATGCAGATGAGGTGTGTTGACTAAAGACTGGACAAATTCGAAGTGAAAATACTGCTGGTCTGCACACGGCCCTGTGTGTGTCAAAAGTTCAGGTAGTTGAATTATTCATTTTATTGTGAAAACTAGTTCAGGAGTTAGGCAGAGGATGCCTTTTACATTTACTGTTTCTTTCCATTTTCCCTTTTATCTGTGCTTGACAAGCAAAATGAACTGCATTTTCTAAGTTTTATTCAAACAAGTCACTGACTTAACATCTCTAGTTGAAAACAAAACAATAGTAACAGTAGCAGACAACTCAAAGGTTTAAGTGACAATTTCAAACCGTAGAAACTAGAAACCCTTTCTCTTCCTCTCCTGTGTGGTGAGGAAGCCACTGAAGACAAATGGATGTGGAGGCAGCTGGCTGGTCACCCTGGCTAGGTGAGTATGGCCTCCCGCGCTGGGCAGAAGAGTTGAAAATGGAAGCCACTCCTAAAATCTCATCATTGCAGTCCTGACATTTTAAGATGAAACTGAGATTTTTTCAAACATTTAGTATTTTGTCTTAAAGCAGGGTTACATTTCAAAGGGAAACACCACAGTTCCTGGAATTGTTTATTCTCTGGTCTTTGCTGTGGTTGCAAGGACTGGCTCCCCTTGTTATAAGGCAGCTCATCGCGGGCTAGAGGTTGATACTAATAGCAAAACATTAGCTTTGGGGGAACTTGTTTCCCTGTGGGAGACCCAAAGAGGCTTTCTATATGTCATGGAGGAAAACATAAGCACGTAGCCCTCATGTAAATGTGAGGAAACTATGAACAAGATATGTTTGTATATATGTGTGTTCATATATGTAGGTATGTATATATGTATGTATGTATTTCTCTCTATAGAGATTCTGAATTACGGAGCTTCTGTGTTTTGCTGTGCAAATGTAGGTTTAAAATGTCTTTTGGCTCCTAAGACAAAGGACTTCAGAGTCCAGCAGACTTTGATTAAAATCTGATTTCCATCACTGAAAAGCGGTGTGACACTGGCAACTTATTAACATCTTTTGATCCAAATTTCTCTAAATATAAAATGAGGACAATATACTCACAACTCCTGGGGATTGTTCAAGATTAAATTCCAAAGAAAGGCCTGGTATGTGGTAGAAATTCAGTATGTCTACTTCACTTTTCATTGGAGTGGTAGCTTGCCTCATAGAAAACCCTACCTTAATAGATTCTAATTTTAATTTTATAGAACCATTTAAGAAACTGTAAAGATGCATTTGAGACTTGATGTAGCTTTTTTCCAATTTTGGTTGGCTTCGTAGTTAGAGATTTGGGGAGAAGTTTTGAAATATATTACCTTTAATTGGCAGACTGGTGTATGGAGAAAAGTATTAGATTTGCAATCAAAATATCCTAATTCATTTTCTGAATCTATCTGTACTGATTTTAGGCTGTAGATAAGCTATCTAATCTATTGAATCTCTATTTTCTCATTTGTATAGTGATTTGTGTAGTGGGGAAAATGATAACAACAATACCTCTACTGTCTAACCCTGTAAGATTACTGTGAGAATCTGATGAGACAATATGTGTGAGATATGTTGTAAAATATTAAATGTTCTTAAAACTTAAGTAAGCTGTTACAATTTGCAATTTTTCATTCTCAGATGTATCAACTTGCTCTTCTTCCCTTGGGAAGGCACAGTAATGCTCTGAAATATTAACACTCATTGCTTATGTCCACAGCAAAGGAAATCACTTTGCACTCTCTTATTGGTAAATTAAATTAATAATTTGATATGTAAATTATTAACAAATACTGGTTAATGTTCTTGACTCATATATCCTTAGCTCAGCTGAAAGTACCTAAATATTTCTCAACTTTACCTATAGGACCTGTTTAAAAATTCTCACTGGGTGTCTGCCATATATTGGAAAAATCCAAAATATCAAATTGGCTTTAAGAATATATATTTGCTTCCAGGTTTTCAGTTCAGAGTTTTTTGTTCATTTGTTTTAATAATTCAAGATCTATGTTATGGAATGAATTGTGAACTCCTCCCCCTATCCCCCCCCCCCGCCCCCCAGCCTGCCCTGTTCATGTTGAAATCCTAACCCTCTAGTGTGATGGCATTTGGAGATGAGCTAATCCAATAGGACTAGTGCCCTCATAAGAAGAGAAAGAGACCCTGATTCTGAGCTATAATGAGTGTGTAGAAATGAGTAGCATTGAATCACTATGCACTAGTAAGGCTCAAAGTGCTGACAGCATTAGTAGACATGAGGGCATTAAGTAAGTCCAGTGGAGCTGTAGGGCTGATATTCCTGCAAAGTTGAGAGCTAGAGGATGTGCTTCAGGCCAAAGAAAAATTGACTTAAAATCTCCCATCCATCAGTGTGTACAAGTCTACTTTAAACAATATAGTTATTTAAAAAAAAAAAACTCATTGATAAGAAGATGGAAAGTAGATCTTGGTTCTGATGTTCAACTATGTAATCAAATCTTGGACTCCATTTCTCTGCTCCACTCTATGAAGCTTTTGTTCTTTCATGCTTATGCTTTGTTACCTCGTGTTAGCAAAAAGGCTGCTGTTGCTTCAGGCATTGTGTCTTTGTTCAAGGGAGAATGGAAGGGGAAACACACCACTATGAAGTTTTCCTGTGATCTCTGTCCTTTTAATACATAAAAGCAAACATTCACAAGAGGATCTCAGCAGAGTTTCTCCAATATTTCATTGATCAGAAGTTAATCACAGGGTTATTGCTAGCTTTAAGAAAAGGAGACAGGTCTAGTATTTTCAAAAGAAACAAAATGTGGCTGAGGCCTGTGTTTCTTGACTGCTGCCCTTCATGGCACACATAGGAAATATTACTTATTGTACATCCTGGTGGTGAAGAGAGTGCTCCACTGTCCAGGTCCAGTCCTCTGGTCCGAGGGTTAAGAGGAATCGATAGCGAGGTTATCTGAGGTGCATTTGAGGCTCTGGTTAGTTGAAATTACTAGTTTCCGCTTGTCTCATCATATCCTACATTAGACATGTTGTTGCCTCAAAGAAAACAGTTCTATTAGCAAAAGATGGGAATGGCTGCTAGGTAGGCAGCTGCTAGTAGCTGTTTGTTTTAAAAATTCATACTTGATTTTGGAATATGCTGATTGGACTTGAATAAATGTGGATCTGTTATTCTCCGAAGCCTCTTTTTTATTTCCTTTAGTAGTGAAACTATTACATACTGTGAAAGAGGACTGGAGATGGAAAGCTGACTTCTTTTTTCAGGTATCATTTCAGCCTCAATTGTGGTAGTATGAATTACTCTTCACACGTTGCATTTTCCCTGGTCCTTTGTAAAGGTAACATGAGGGGCAGGAAAGGATCCTCCCGCCCCCAAATGAATCAGTTTTGTAGATGAGAAAAGAGACGCCTAGTGAAGGCCCAAGGAAGAAGCCTAGCAAGGAGGATCCCTGAGGTGGGTGGGTTGACTTCTTACAGCTGAGAATGCCCAGGGGTTCTGGCAAATCCTCAGGTCTCCAGTCCAGCCAATCGGGATGGTCCTGAGAACAGAGAATGGGGCAGGTAGGAGCTGCCACAGCAGTGAGTTTCAGGGGAGGCAAGGCTTTTCTCTGCAAAGTGCTAATGAGATCTGTGGGTGAGCATGTGAAACTTTAATCTTCTGTGCTCCAGAATAAATAGATGGAGTGCCTCAGGCAGAAACAGGAGATTAGTTCACATATTAGGTATTTAGTGATAGTCTTAAAAACAAAATTTTCCTGTAAAACAAGAGTTCCTTACCCTTGAGAATTGGAATCCTGGTAAGTTCTGAAAATTTATACTCAAAATTTATTCTATAATTGTATATAGATTTTTCCATAGAGAAGGGCCATAGCTTTCATCTGATTCTCAAAGATTAAAAACACATAATCTGTTGAATGCTTAAATAACCCAGACTGGAAGCAATTTTCCAGGTCTCATTAGAGTATTTTTAAGAGAACTTCAGATTCTGATTGTTCTATGACCTGATAATCTGTTTGAACAGTAATTTTTCTTTGATGTATAGATTGCATTATGTGGCATAAGTGGCTTTACAGAAAGATATTATTCTCTCCAAAATACTTATTATTCTTGATTGTACCAATTCAGTTTTTCTCTGGAGGAAGATATAATGTATAGTATGGGGTGACCAAAATTATGCATTGTTTTTAGAAGTGGTATTACAAAAGTGTCATAATATAACTCTCCCTTCTATCTCCAAGTTTATGTAGAGGTAAAGGTAAACTAGTTATAATAGTCAAATGTTTAGTTATTTACTAGTTCCTCCAGAATTTGACTGCCCATGCTATCTGGTATTGACTTAGTTTGGCTTATAATTATAGCAAGATAGTGGGCGGGGAGGGGGGGAAGATAGAGCGAAAGAGAAAGGCGAGAAGAGAGTCATATTTTTCTCTATTATAAAACAATTATTAGTTCTTCATTGCCTTCAAAGTTATTTCTGTCCTTTAGATGTGTGTTTAAATAATTTTTCCCCTGTGGATGAAGCTGATAGTATTTTCCAAATTGATTTTCTAGCTGTAATATTCCAACCATATCTCAAACCTCATTAAAGCCCCTTTCATCATTTCTCTGACTCCATTAGTTATGGCAGCATTTCAAAATTTGGTTTTCTCAGTAAATTTCATTATTGTGGTTACCAATTCATTATAAAATGATCAGAGGAGCAGGAGGGAGGGAAGAGGAATTGACATATGAGAGCAAAGTTAAAGATTAGGACTCTTTGCCTGGAAAATAGAAATCTATCAAATCTTGAATAGCATGAGGAGGTGAATATGTACCAAGATGGCAGACCTGGAAAGAAAAAGATGAAAGTGCATTCAAGAAACTCTTCAAAAATAAGAAAGAAGTCAAGCTACTTAATAGGGAGAGGAAAGTAACTTGAAGCTTTTCATAACTTAAGAGAAACTAAGATGTAGCAGAGCTTCCTGTACACTCTGAACATATCCTAAGCAATTACAAATATTATGTTGAAAAATGGTCTCTTACTTTTTAAAATCATGTTCTCCAGGCCATTTGGCTAGCCAAAATGCGGTCTGATCGAGACAGAGAGAATCCCTGTGCTGTTCTTACAGGACGCTGCAAAGGCAGTGCAGACACATCAGTAAAGACAGCACCTTCTGTCTACTCTGACAGTGATGCATCAGTGAATTCGTTCTCAGTAAAGGAAAGCCTTTATACAGCCTCTCTGTAACAGAGAAGCAAAAAACAGTGGATGATATTTTAATCTATTATATATAAACAATTCTGACAGATAAAAAAGAAACAAATACATACACCAATAGAAAAATAAGCAAAGATCTTAAACTGATCATTCACAGAGAAGCAATGATGAGTCAGCAATAAACCTAGGAAGAGATGCACAACAACACTGCTAATCATATCAGCACAAATAAAAAAATTTCTTTGTATGAAATGAGCAAAGTTTAACAAGATTGACAAGTTCTGTCGGTGAATATCAAAAGACTTTGAAATACACCCTGTTGATAGGTATGTAAGTAGATATGATTTTTCTAGATGGTAGTTTCCTAATATAAATTAAATTAAAATGGAAATGCTTAGAATAGTAAGAACAGCAATAACACTGGTCAACAAATTTTTACAAAAGTCATGTTACTGAAATAAAATTAGTCATTTCCTATCAATTTGTATGTGCTCAACACAAATATGACAGTCAAATTCTAATTTTGGCTCTAGTTTTTTTTGTAATCTGCAATAAATTGATGTTTACCTCACGAAATGCATGCGAATAGTAATAGGCCTACGGTTAATACCTGTAAAAAATCAAGTCATAGACTACTTAGATTTCTTCGCTTGTCTTTTGTACAGCTGTTCAGGAATAGAATCGATGGAAGATGGTTTCCATTGTACAAAAGCACAGCCTTAAGACTCAGTTTCGAAGAGTCTAGAAATAGTCCCCATTCTTGTGGGTCATGAGTGATTTCTAAGGCATTCATGAGGCCCTCAATAACGGAATAGAATACCAGAGTACTTTCCTTTCTGAAGAAAGGCTCCAACTGCTGGTGGCACTTTCGATCTAAAGTAATTGTGACATCTTCTTCTAGAAGATTCCATTGTTGGAATTTTGATCCTAGCAATTCTGCCTTGTTCTTGGATAAGTCCAAATCACGAACCAGGTCATTTAGTTCTTCCCGTGTTAGTCTGTGTGGGGTTGATGATGCACCACAGTGAAAATCTGGATCACGCATGCTGATGGAACAGGAGGAAAACAGGTCGGCTCACCCTTGTCCTCATCAGATAAATCAAGAGAATATTCTGCTGGAGGTTCTGGAATAGGAAGTCTCTCACCATGGGGAACTGCTCTCAAAGCAGATGAAATGTTTGGGTAGACTATTCTCGACTTCTTTTGCTTCGTTATTCTGCCAGAAAGAGGTGGAACCAAGCAGAAGTAACAGTCTTTTATGTGATTGCTTGGCTCTCTGCACACATGGGGACTGCAAATGGCATTGATGGTTTTTTGCCATTTAACCACTGTGAAAGTTGTATTGTACATGGCATCTATGTGGGACCCAAGGCTTGTCTTGGTCACCAACCTTGCATCCAAAGTAAAGGTGATAAGCCTTCTTTACTTGAGAATATACTTTTCTTCTGGTTGGCAAATGTCACTTCCCCACAAATAGAGCAGAAATTATCCACACTATTAACGCACTTTCGAGGCATTACTGTTCTGTATTGTGCCTAAATGGATAAAATAATAACAGTTCTATGGAATAGTAACTTAAACTGTCTCACACAAAGTCTGAAATATTTCCAATGCTCATCCTTTCCGATAGGTATTTATCTAGTGCACTGCTGATGTCAGCTTACTTCAGTAGCCTCCTGGCAGTAGTACTGCATTGCATCAGAAAATGATGCAATGAACTCTGTTTGATGTGTGCATGATGGTATTATGCAATGTGTTGCAATATTACATAATTCTGGGCTGATTTAGGATGTTGTTGCAGTCCTACTGGATAAATTTACACTGTGAAACATATAAAATGAATTATATGGAATATCTTCAAAGCAAGAGTTAATAAAAAAATTTCAGGGTTATATTCATGTTCAACATACCAAGATACGACAGATTAGGACCTTTTTAAGTCAGTAACTATCTCAATGTTGACCAGTGTAATAGCATCAACCAGAGCTACCATAGATTTGTGCTGTGCTAACCCCTCAGCGTGCATTATATATCTTCCTCAGAATTACTGTCACTACTCCCATATTATAAGTGCGGAAACCCACAGAGGGATACAACTATTATGTGATGCAGTTCAAGATATGAAATTACAGTTTCATGGTAGCTCCATATTCCGTAAGAATGACCACTATGCTCTCCAGTCCATTCTGGTAGAACAGTTCCACATCTGGGAATGTATGTGATCCTTTTGCAGTGTACACAAATGTCAAGTCATTATGTTACCCATCTGAGGCAATATAATCTTGCCCATCAATTAGACCTCAATTAGAAGAAGAAAATCATTTGGCAACTATCCTCAGACCAATGCTGATAATTGATTCTGACATGACTCACGGTGGATGTTGAAATGCGTTCATGAACATTAATAAAGGAACAGGGTGGCAGTTTTCACACAGTATTTTAATTAGAAAGGGAAGCGCAGTAACTTCACTGAGGAGAATCCTGGAAGACTCCACCTCAGCCAAGTGACCGCAGTGAATGAACACCATCACCTCCGGACGTGAAACACTGAGGAGAGCAGGCGCATTTTGGTGGTGCTCCCTTCAATGCTGTGTGGCCCGAACGTATTCAAGATGGTGGCCCAGGTGAACCCAAGTGCAGACACCCTGTCAAGTGACCTTTGCTCTTCAAGAACACTGAGGTTCTGAGAGGCAAGGAAAGATGAAGGAATCATTCCAGATCAAGAGACTTGACAATTAAATGCAATGCATGACTCTAGATTAGGTAAAGATCGAGATAATTAGTGAAACTTGATGAGACTGTGGATTTGATGGTAGTATCAGTATCAAAATAAGCTCCTGATTTAGCAAATTTTACTGTGCTCATGGTGGGGGGGTTTGTTTGTTTCAAGAAATAACACACCCGAGTATTAATGGTATGTCTTGTTGGCAACTTATTCTCAGTTTGTTCTGAAAATAATGACTGTGTGTGGGTGTGGGTGGGCTGTGTATATGTAAATTTTATTTCATTACAAACAGGCCAGCGTAATATTTAATTACTGCCCTTTAACCTGGTTTATAAAATGTTTCATAAAGCTTTTGTCTTAGTTGACCTTTGAAACCTGAACCCCAACTGCTGATTTCAACACCCCAGATGACAAATGCATGACATTTATAGATTTAGACTTATTTTTTCCACATAATTTCTTGTTAATATATTTTAAACACATGTAATCCTTTCCATGGTATTTTACCCTGGAAAAGGAGTGGTGTTAAGAGTCACATCCCCATCCTTTCGATGTGGCTGTGTGAGTGTGGGCAAAATTTTATCTCTTTTGGTCACAGTTTCCTCATCTGCAGAAAACCCAGGATTGCCCCCAGCAGCAAACCTGGAAACGCGAGAGGTATGGTGCTTGCACATACATGCGAGCAGCCGGCCTTGCCTCCCTCACTTCCTTCTTTCCTCCTTCTCTCACCAGCAGCCTCTCTGTGGGCCCCCAGGCACAGGGAAACATGAAGCTTATTAACAGGGGGCCACAGGAAAAGGGCTCTGCCCCTGCCCTTTTGTTCATATTCATCTTCCCTCCGTGTATCCAATTCTTGCCTTTATTTCTGTAATTAAGTCATCCATCATCATCCAGAAGATGAACCAAGCCAGACAGTGATCATAATTTGGGTGGGAGGGTGGGAGCAGCGCCCAGGAGGATGAGAGGATTGCCGAGCTCAGGGGTCACAGGGTGATCAGCCGCCAACGGAGTGAGGAGGTCAGGAGAGAGGAGGCCCTCCCAACCTGGAGATTATTATTGTCTGTTGTTAGCACGCCTTAGCACCGCTAAGGAGAATACTGACTGATCTCGGCCAAGTGCTGTCTGTGCTCCTTTGACTCCTTACTCAGCGAGCAGATTTCCACTGTTCTGAGTCTTGGTGTCACTAATGTTTGCAATTTCTTCCCTTTCATTGATTGTCTCATTTTCCCTTTGTCTTTTTTTGGGTATTTTTCTTATTGTTAACTTACACTTTTGTATAGAAGTGTATATTCTCTAAATGTCAGTATACATTTTATGCAATCTTTATTACATGTTAATTATTTCTATTTCTTGTGTATTCTCCTCCCCTTCCCCTCCTGTCTCCCTTCTCTCCTTCCCCTCCCCCTCCTGCTCCTCCTCCCCTTTAGTCTCCTCCTCCTCTTCCTTCTCCCCTCCTCTTCCCCTCATCCTTCCCCTTCCCCTCCTCCTCCTTTGTCTGCTGCAAGGCCAGGCTAGTAAACCTTCATGTTTGTGTGGGGTCGGAGCACTACTGACAGTCTGTCCATCCATCTGTCTGTCATCATTTGTGAACTACAGCAAGTTCGGTGACTCTGAAGCTTAGCCCAATTTGTTTGGTTCCTTGGAACCAAAAAGCTGATGGAAAATCCCACAGGTCTAGGATTAGGGTTTTGCTTCCTTACAAGATCTCATGGGCTGAAATTCTGAGCTGGAATCCTTAGTTCTATTCCAATTTCTATCACAAAAGTTGAAGTATAAATGTTTCAATAACTGTTTATTCTATCAGTGACTCCATAAATAACTCGGCATCCTGGTTTCCATCCCAGTATTTGTACTAAAGCCAAGAAATCAGAATAGAAATGAATGTGGGTCTCTACTGGATCGTGTGCTCGAAATACCTCCCAGGTCCTCTCTGGCCACTGCCGTGGTGCCTCACACTTCTTCCCCGCAAGCAAAATTTGAAACAGCTCTTCTAGTCTGCACTTCTAATGCTACCTGCCTTCCTCAACTAACTCCAGCTGCCCTAGGAGTCTCCTTAGAACTTGATCCCGTTCTTATCAAGGTCACTGTTTCCATTGTTCCATAGCCAGTGGTGATTTCATCTTCCTGAAACACTTGGCTGTACTACACACCATTGTCACTCCCTTTTGTGATTTGTTTTCCTTCTCATTTCTGCTCCTTCTCCTGGCGTTTCCATCTACCTCACTGACTGCACCTTCCCAGTTTCCTATGAGGGTTCTTTGTTCTGCTTAAGTGCTAAGTCTCATGGTTCTATGCAACATCCAAATGGTTGTACTACCAAATTAACATCTTTAGTTCCAACTTCTACCCCAACACCAGACTCACATTTCAAAATGCCTATTTGTTTCAGTGTGACCAGAAGTCCAGAGCTCAGGCCACCTGACACCACCTAATGCCAGTAAAGTAGAGATGGGAATTGAATCTTTAAGGTGCGCTTTAATCAGACAAATGGCAATCAGGAAGATAGAGGGGGGAGGCTGATTAACACCCCAAAGATACTGTCTTAACATTTAATTTCCAGCTAACATTTCATAGTGGGTTGAACAAAGACCATTCAGTAGTAAGCAAGCTTTCCCCACTGCAGGAGCCATTATGTCCAGCCCCTGAACTCCTTATCGCCCCCCGGACATTGGCCTCAAGTGCAGCCCGTGTGTTGAGGTCTTAGATAGCCCTGGCTCCCCACACTCCTCCAGATGTGTTCTTGGGCTGGAAAATTAACTCCGAGCAGATAGGCTGTGAACAATGTATGTGTGCATTATTACTCTACCAGGGCCAGTACATACCCGCCTCCTGCTTCCTACCTCCTGTCATCACCGTGGATATCCAAAGGGATCTCAAGCTTACCACATGGAGAATAGAGTCTGCAACATTCTCCCCTACCCTATCCTTTAACTTCACCGCCTTCAGTATCGCTATTTTAGTAACAGGCTCAGCCCATTTAAGAGTGTTCCTTGATTTCTCTTTCCACAATCTCCCCCTCCCTGTATCTAACTCATCGGCAAATCCTACTGGATCAACCTGCAGAACAGATCTTGAGTTCATTAACTTCTCTTCACCTTCACTGTCAACACCCAAATACACGATGCCACCAACTCTTACCTGTCATGTTGTGATTACTCTCTAATCGGTCCTCCTGCTTACACTCTGATCCCCCTAAAATTCTGACTTCATCATCTGCTGAATTAAGCTTTATAAACTATCAAACTCACATTGTGCCACCATACTCTCTCCTAGGTCTTTCCCAGTTTTAAATCCTCTGATATCTTCCTATTGCCCTTAGGATAAGATCTGAACTCCGTATCCCAACCAGGAAGCCTCTATTATCATCTAGCCCTGCCTTCTTCCTTGATCCCGTCTCATCCAACAACCCATACCCCACACACTTCAGTCACCCAGTTTCTCTCCTCAAACACACCAACCTCGTTTCCCTTAAGGGCCTTTGCACTAGATGTGTTCTGAGTCTGGAATACTCTTTCCTCAGGTCTTCACTGGATTGGCCCCTTCTTGTCACTCAGGTGTCAGCTCAAATGGAAGTGGCACCTCAGTGGCCTTCCTTGACAGCCTCCTCAGTCCTTTCTATCATACCCACCTGCTATATGTTCTTCAAATCCATTATCACTCTCAAAAGTTAACTTGTTCCATGCAATTCGCAGCCACATGGATGGAGTTAGAAGGGATCATGCTCAGTGAAATAAGCCGGTAAGAAAGAGAAAAATATTGAATGGTTTCACTTATAACAGGAGTATAGGGGAACCAAATAAGAGAGAGACATTCAGGGGGGAGAGGGAGGATAAGGCCTCAAAATAGGGGAGAAAAGAGCACGAGGGATTATGGTGACGTTTCACGGGTAAATCGGTGGTGGGTAACCTACAGGGAATGCACAATAATGTAAAAGATATAAATAATAATAAAATATGTATATATTTTTTAAAAAGTCAACTTGTTCATTTATCTATTGTCAGTTCTGGCTCAGTCCCGACAGAGTTCTCTCAGAAGGAGGGTCCTGCTCTGCATTTTGACCAGATCCCTACTGCTTACCTAGACCTTGGCACCTAGTCTACTAAATATCTGTAGAGTGAATGAGCCATTTTTCAGAATAGAAAGCTAGAACAAACAGCGGGGGAGGGTGGTTTGCAGGTCTTATCAGTTGGCAGAAGTCCATGAAATGTATATGTTTATTGAGTTCTACTTTTCCCACCATGGCTATTTCCTCTCCTTTTCTCCTTCAGGATGGACTTGTCTTTTGTTTCTATCTCTAAATAGTTCTTATAAAGCCTTGTTTCATCCTTCTTATTATTTGACATCACCCAGAGATTCTTTTCTGAAGGAGAGTAATGCCAGCATGCTGGGGTCCATAAAGCTCTTTCTTATTATGTCAAATTACAGGACTTACTGATCATTGACCAAAGCTTGTCTACTTTTTTCATAACAAATGTCCCACTGTTGCTACCAACAGCATAACCTTGTGTAGATTCTCCACTGGCGTTTCTGATTTTCTTCATCTTAGTTTGTCTTCTTCGGTGTCTGTGACAAAGAATCTTTCTGATACTTCCTCCTACTACAGCTTTGACCAGAGAGATAACCAAGTAGTTGCATTGTAATGGACACCACCCGTCATTGTGTGAAGTGTGAACTGTTACCTTTTTTCACATGGCCCCTCTTTAGATCCTAATTGATATTTCATTGCCAAAAAAAAAAAAAATCAGATTGTATGACAATTTTTGTAAATAAATCTACTTTTTTTTTCAGTGCAGAATAGAATCTTTTTTAAGAAGGTCCAGCAGGAGAGGGGTTCTGCTGGCTCACAGGTGTTTGCTCATGTGCACAGCCACAGACACCTATTTGCAGAGACTCCAGGTGCTCCTGAGGTGGGCACTGCCAAACACTTGTGGCCTGACATGTGTCAGCCCATCCAGAGCCGACTGTGCTCTGCGACTGTGCCTCTCAGATGCTGGTCCCCAGAGTCTCTGCCCACAGTCAACAGCTCCCTTTGTCATTGCTTTATCCAGTTTTTGTTCAGCTTTACGTTCCACTCTTATTCTGTATTGTTAAATCATACCCCAGAGACTTCTCAAAGATGTTTCTTCTACTTGCCTGTTTTGAAGTTCCCTTAGATCTGCTCAGTACAGTGACCGCAGGCTCGGGAATCCTGCTGCAATCTCTTCTTCAGTCTTAGACAACCCACGGACTGACTTTCCAACTTCACTTCGGCATGACGGAAAGGGCTGACGGCTGCCATTGGGCGAGCCTGTGGCTTGAAGTTTAAGAGCGGTATTAACGAGGGCCCCACCAAACAGTCTGGGGAGGAAAGAAAGGTAAAGACACATCATGCATGCCCAGCTGTCTAACTGCTGAAGATCCTAGGCTGCTGTGCAAATTCTTCCTGTTGCAGACTAGGATGTGGTCATTTTGTTCAAGCTAAAGGTCAAGTACCACAGCAGACGGAAAAACTACCCACGATAATTGTGTATTCTTGAGAGTTGTGTTCAAACGCAGACCCTCTCTTACCCTGATATTCTTGGGTGGCTTTGGTGTTGCTTGAAGTTTAAGGTGGAAGAAATTCTCAAATGTCTGAAAACTTTTCTGACATGATTTGAGTTGAAAACAGTATACAAGGGGCCCTATTTTTAAGTGACTATCATTTAATCCACATTAAACCATCTTTTAGTTCTTACATCAGTCTTAACTTTATGAAAGTCAGAAGTAATGTTTAGGGAGGGTAAAGTCATAAATAAGATTCATAAATACTTAAAAAACAAAAATAGAGCTCCTAGTTGAACAGAAAGATCACCTAGAATTGTAGTTTATCTTTGAAAGAAAAACTTCTGGGATTGCGGGTAAACCAGTTTTAGAAAAGAAATCAAATATTATGGAATTTGAAAATCTAATTTGGCATATATTAGATTAATGCCCTGTAATACTCTAAAGTCTGAATTTAGTTTACAGTGTTTGACTTAATTCTCTTGTTTCTTTTTCTCTTTTTTTCCTTTGTTATTTATGTTTAAATCTCAGTGACTTTTTCTTTTATGAGTTTAAACATTTAGTGCTGAATTTCTGAAGGGAGAGTTCCTTCCCTGCTTCCCCCCTCCCCAGGGGACTTTGAGCAGGTAGCAGTCAGGAATGTGTGAGTGTGTGTGTGTGTGCGCACGCGCGCGTGTGTAAAATTACTCTTTGTATGAGTATGTATTTATATAATGCCGCAATTCTACCAATGTACATATTTTTGCTTGCAAATAAGCAGGGACTTGAAAATTTGGTGCATAAAGAGCAACGTTGATAAAGGCCTTTTCATATATTTGTTTCCTAATGTGTTTTTACTTTTAAAAAATATTCTGTAGCTGATTGAACTAAATTTGATTTTGACTTGTGCCACACAACTTTAATTCCTTCAAAAACATGTCAATATGCAATATATTTAAGGTGATGTCAGCAACAATTTTTTCTTTATTTAGAGTAATGTAATTTAAAACTATCAACCTTTCTCCACCCATGAGCTTTTGACTCTTACACTGTAATACATGAAATAATGCATTTTACTTAAAGCTTTTGGTAGTGAAGGGAAATTTTTAAAATATACTCTCTCCAGTGAAATTTACCTTTCTCCCAGTATCTGTATATCTTTCAATATTCTTGGTCCTTTGAATTACTTTAATTTATTTACTTATCTCTTTATTTAAAAGTTGATATAATAATAACTCCACTTTATGTTCAAAGAATTGGACTATGCAGAGTGGTTAAGAAGGGTAAAAACATATCAAATGATACCAAAGTCTAGCTACTTTATCAATTCTCTTAATCAGATATGATTAAACAATCTGTTGAGTAGTGGATCTGGGACAGAGAGAAGAATTTCCATTGAAAGGTTGTAAAGAGGAAAAACCTTGTAAATTGATATGTCATGAGAATAGTCCATGATACTAAACAAAGGCAAGAATTATCTGTGTCTTGAATTCAACAGCCAACTGGCTTATTTTTATGAGGACAGCTGGTTTTCGTGAGTGGTAGGTTTTATAAACTCCAAACCGAGCGGAGAAAAATGAAAGACATATATGATTAACTGCAAGTACAGGGTCAGGGGGCCTTCAAAGGCTAGAAAATGAGTTGAAATATTGAATAACCAAAGTAGTATCCCTTCTCTGACAAGACAGTCTGGCTCTGGACTGTGTATACACTTACTGTTTTGTTTTTTCACTTACTACATTTTAGCATGAAAGAGCATGTCTGATGTTGGTATAAGTTGGGAGCAAATCTTTGTTAGCACCGGACTCTACTTTGTTCATGGACATGTTGTGAAGTGAGTTGTCCTGTTATATGCATCCATTTTGAAAAGTTCTGGTGGGAGTTGGGGAAGACAAAATTAAATCAATGAAAAACCTACCCTGAATGAGATTCTGCATTAAAAAAGGAGACAGGTAAATACATGAAATATAAGATGGTAGAGGTCCTCCCTGGTGGTGCAGCGGTTAAGCACTATGCTGTGAAGCTGTTGACAGCGGCAACGCAAGTTCGACGCCCAGCCGGGGAGATTCCCACATGGCGTGGCAGACCTCTCCTGCCTCACCCGCTGCTCCCCTCAGCAGTGTATTTCCATCGATCTGCCTGTTCTGCTCCCCATTCTGTCTCTGGTGAACCCTCTCGCCACCCCACACCTCTGGCCTGTACCCCAGCTTGTGTGCATAAATAAATAAATCTTTAAAATAAAAAGAAATATAAGATGGTAGAAACTGTGTGCTTCAGCCAGGAAGTGTGTGCTGGAAGGACAACATGAAGTGAGAGCACAGAGACATAGGGAGGAAGATGGAGATGTTCAGGGAAGGATTCATGGAGTAGAAATGTTGACTAGAGAGCCATATTTCCTTTATTTTATTTTATTTTTTTAAAGATTTATTTATTTATGCATACAAGAACTGGGGTGTAGGCCAGAGGTGTGGGGTGGTGAGAGGACTCACCAGAGACCGAGTGGGGAGCAGAACAGGCAGATCCACTGACGTACACTGCTGAAGGGAGCAGCAGGGAGGCAGGAGAGGTCTGCTGTGCCGTGTGGGAAGCACCCCGGCCAGGGATCGAACTCCTGCTGCAGTGGCTGCGGATAACTTCCTAGTGCTGAGACTTAACCCGTTGCACCACCAGGGAGGCCGTATTCCCTCCCAAAGAGTATAACGTGTGAGAGAGAAGGTGTCAGGAGCTCTTCCTCCACCATTTACAAGTTGTGTGATCTTGCATACATTTCTTCATCTTTCTGGGGCTCATTTTCACATCTGTAAATGGAGGTCATAATAATACTAAGTTCATGGGGTTGTTGTGAAACTGTTTTTAAAAATGCACATAAAAACTCAGGCACAGTGCCTGATACATAATAACAATTGAATAGTTATAAACTATTATTATTAGGTTTTATTGGGTAGAGGAGGAGGGTCAGGGAAGGCCTCTCTGGGCAATTGACATTTGAGCAGAGATTTCAGCAGTGGTTAGAATTTGTCATTTGGAGAATATTTTATGAGCAAGAACACCATGTTCAAAGGCACTGAGGCAGGACTTCCCATAATGTTTAAAAAGAAAACCCTGCAAGGTTCTTGTGCCTGAAGCTCCGAAAATGAAGAGGGAATGCCTTGAAATGAGGCTAAGGGTGGCAGGGCAGAGAGGTGATGCTGGGTGTCACAGCCTTTAGGGGGGGTTGGACTTTATTCTAAGGGCAATAGGAAGGGTTTCTATAGAGGAATAACAGCCTTAGATTTGAGTTTTCGGAAAATTGTTCTAGCTCAGTTCTAGTACTGAGAATGCTCAAGTTCTTCCATCCAGAATGGGAGGTTTGGCTTGTCTCTAAAGGGATCTTGCAGGGGAAATATTGCTGGATATTTTTGCTAGTGTTACCTTGGGTGATGGACCCTGGGACCATCTGCCTTCTTAGTAAACCTGGGGATCATAGTTGTGGGAGAGATTGTGTGTGTGTGTGTGTGTGTGTGTGTACAGGTATACACAAATATATGTATATAAACACACATATACACTCTCCCGCTAGGGAGAGAACCCAACATGTTTTCCTCTCCATTTTTCTGCCTCTGCTCATTCACTCTCAAGGCGCTGCGAGTGGCGGCCTTTATGCTTCGAGGTGTGGGACAGCAAATACCTGCCCAGCCCCTTCCATCATGAGGTGAGATGTCACACCTGACAATCACTCTTCCTGTGAGATAGGGGCGTGTCATGTGGCACATGGCGACTATACCAGGCACATCCAAAGTTTCAGAAACCCCCGAGAACCCCGAGTTGTTCTGGGTCAGGACAAGCCCGGCAGGCACACATCAGCCCAGGAACAGATCATGTGGAGCGTCCCCTGAGCTCCATTTGCAGACCCATCCTCGCTCCACCATGACAAAATCCCCACCAGGTTTTGAATTATTAATGTCGTGGAATCTGCGGGATTCAGCAGATATGCTCTGTGTTATTGATGGCAGCAAACTTTATCTCTTTTATTTCTGAGACACATAATGAAATAGGGAGCCCCGCGCACAGCCACAGTTAGTGTGTGGACTAATTTTGTAGGGGCCGATGGGCTTTTTGCCTTAATGTGTATAAATACGATTTTCTTCTCTCACAGCAGATTGCAGGGTAGATAGAGGGAGAGTGAATTCGCACTAATTTATGAACCTTCCCAGCCTTCTCTGTGCAGTGCACCCTGCGAGGGCGAGATCTTCTAATTACACTTCCTTCCCTTGATGAGAGTTTTTAATGACAATTACTGATCAGAGCTGCGATGTTTGGGGACCTTGGCAAAGCTGTGTTGACGTTCAGAAGAGAGGAGTTCTTGGGCCTTTTGTGCTGCTCTCAACTGTCCACCCACTCCATGAAATACAACTCCAGAGTCCCAAATATTTGAGCAGACTCTCCACTCTGATGGAGGGGCCCAGGTAAGCTTTATTTCTCAACTTTAATTGGGTCAAAGAGTTCGAGAATTGGGTTTGCTTTTAGCAGTGTTTCAACTTGATGCTTTTTCCCCCTTAGTGCTGGTCACAAAGACATTTTTCCTTTTGGTAACTGCTCAGACTGGTCTTTGTAGAGACATTGATTTGCTCAGCCATAATGGAGGGGTGACACTGCTTTCCACTGGACACACTGGCATCGCACACGTGCAGGAGTCAGTATTGCAAAGCTCTGGCATACTGTCTACTGTGTGTAAGAGGAGTGTAATAGAGAGAAAATAGAGATAATAATGTACTGAGTTTACATGGACTACAAGTCCTTTTGTGAGCAGAGCAGAAATTTTCTTTCTAGGTCAGGATGGCATATTATGGAGTTGTCATCTTTTTATAAACCATTAGAAATTGGAGTCACCTCCTCGTCACAATTTAACTAGTGCGATGAGTGTGTCCTACTCGTTTCAGTGTCTATCTCCTTCATGAAAATAAATCACAGTTTGTGTCGCTTTCCTTTTCCCTTTCAAGTTGTCCTAAGCATGGTTTCTCCTAAACCCTTCTTGTTTTTCCTTTCTCTATCTTACGATCCTTTATTTCCTGTATATATATATATATTTTTTTTTTTTGGTGTGCTTTGAATTTTCTGTCTTCTGCTTTTCTGAAGTTAGAATTGAAAGCAAAAAGTCTAGGCAGGTTTAAACAGTAAATTTAAATAACTTACAAGCTACATAACTGATTAAGAGTGACAGAAAGTGACTGTTTCCTGGCTCCTCCTGTTCAGAATCTTCTTGGATAAAGGTTTTGTTTAAGGAACTATCTTTTGTTGTTAATTCAATATCCTTCCCCTGAGTCTAGCATCCTTTAAGAGTAACTATTAGCTTCATCAATACTACAGTCAGTAATTGAAACCATACACGTGAGATTGTCTTTTGTCATTGTCAGTCAAGTTCAATTTACTACTAAAAGAGTGAAACTCAGACATTTTAGTAATGTCCTATACTATTCTACTTTCCAGTATCATAATTCCTAAAAAAAGGATTTGCAGCAGCGTAGGTTTCCTTCAACTTATATTTATTGAGCATTTATTAAAGTAGGTTCACTATGCTAAGTAAGTGCTTTCACAGCCATTCTCTCGCAAAACTGCACCCAGAGAGGCGTCACCATCTGCCTGAGCGCCCATGGGCAGAGAGAAAGTCTGTGAAGGGCCGGGTGAGGCTTCTCTGGTGTGAGATGGCACCTCTCGCTGTGTCCTCACATGGTGGATTGAGGGATGTTGAGCTCTCTGGCGCCGCCCCCGCCCCCTCTTCTAGCAGGCATCAGCACTATTGATCAGGGCCCTACTCTTGTGACCTCATTTAATCTTAATTATCTCCTCAGGGCCCTACCATCAAATATAGTCTCATACGGAGTCGGAAGGAATAATTTATTTAATATGTATGTTGAAAAGCACTTGGAGCAGTAGCTGAATCAAAATCATCATTATGTCAATATTATATAGAATCATAGTATGGGGTGACCCGGGCTCCTTGGCCAAGTGGCTTGAGCCAACTCGTCTGTCCAGTGGCTCCTGCCCCTTTCTGGATTCATGACTGAGAGCACAGTCCAGAGCGGTCACGCAACAGGGGAAGTGCCCACTCACTTTGTGTGCAGAGGGTAGAGACCCACATGGATTAGAGGATGCACTGAATATTCAGTTGTGCCAGAGGCTTGGGGGTGGAGCGGGGGAGGGGGTAAGAGGAAGAGGTGCCAAGAGGAGGTTAGAAGTTACCAAGGAGAGGCTCACTGATGTTGACTAGATCAAACCCTCCCCTCCCCCTCTTCCGTATGGTGGAATTCTGTCTTGCTCCCCCCATATGGTGGAATTCTGTCTTGAGCTAGCCTGGACTCCTAACGGAGATTTCATAAGGCGAGACTGGGTTTTATACTTTCCTCATGTGCAAAAAATATGAATGTTACCAAAAGGAAAGTCAGGCTATGAGGTGACAATCATAAGTCTGAAATAAATGAGGTGATTTTAAACACACCTGGAATAGTTTAAATCTCTGGGTTTTGAGATGTTCTTCTGGAAGAAATCATTGCTATGTGTTAAAAGTCATTCCATGCTTAGGACTGCTTTTTGCCCATTGAGAACATCTTTCATGCCAACTCTTGAAAGTCGCTTTCTTACTGGCTTCCAATACCCCATGCTAATTCCTAAAATATCGGGCTCTCTGACACGCACATTTAACTGAAGGGCACAATTCAAACTCAGTTTTTGAAATGCTCAATCTCACCACTTGGTATGACTCACCCCGTGACTCCTTCACTGAGTCTGCTCGTTGAGTACCTACTGTGTGTTGGCCTTCCACTCATCACTCAGGCTGCAAACATGAAAACAACCCCAGTGCTCCCCGACCTCAGCACCCCGGAGTTATCCTCTATTGGGGTGCAACATGAGGATAAGCAGTTGCAGACTGATGGATACACTGTGATGGTGTGAATCCATGATGGCGCACAGGGAGCAAATGACTAGTCAGAAATAGGCGACAATGCACAGTCCTTGAGCAAATTTAGTTCTTCTGTGGGCGAATAACAAGCTACTGGGGTGCACAGTCCCTCGACACCTTCACCCAGCCTCAGCTGTTGTTTTATACTGAAGAAGGAGCTGCACGAGGTGTGCCATCTTCAGAGTGTGAGAACATCACCCGACTCCTTAGATTTTTTTTGTAAAGGTAAAAACAACCTTTGTAACAAGGCATTTCATGGAATAGACGTTTTTCCTATCCCCTGAATTCAGAGAGATTGAATTCCTTCTCTAATGATAGGTGGTATTGTTCTTAACAGCTTTAGAAATCATCATTTTCTGTGTAGTTATCTGCAAACTTTTGGCCCCACACATCCTTCTTGAAAAGTCATTGAGGGCCTCCCTGGTGGTGCAATGGGTTAAGTCTCAGCACTATGAAGCTATCATCAGCCACTACAGCATGAGTTCATTCCCTGGCCAGGGAGCTTCCACATGGCGCAGCAGACCTCTCCTGTCTCCCTGCTGCTCCCCTCAGCAGTGTACTTCAGTAGATCCGCCTGTTCTGTTCCCCACTCTGTCTCTGGTGAATCCTCTCACTCCCCCACACCTCTGGCCTACACCCTAGCTTGTATGCATAAATAAATAAATCTTTAAAAAAAAAAAAGAAAAGTCATTGAATGTCTTTTTTTTTCAGATTTTAGACTTTAGGGCTAAGCACTCCTCTTTTGACAAGCAGAGAGCAGGCGCAGGAAAGGGTATAAATGCTGTCTAGGTGATTGATAATGTGGTCTTGTGTCTCAGGGGCTAGCTTCTGGAAAGAGCCTTCCAAGGGTAGTTTTAAGAATAATTGCCCAGGGCTATCTGGCCTGAGTGTGTGGTAGAAGCAGAACTTGCCCCTGTGGGGGAGGGGCAGAGCAGGCCTGGAGTCCCTGCAGACTTAGGGCTTCTGTTTGTCTGATGAGAGAGTGGCGGTGACAGAGTAGAGTAGATGAGAGCCAATCTTGCTGGTCTCTAGCGAAGATTTTTCTTTAGCAGGGTAGAGGGATTCAAATTCTGAAGTCTATTTGGGATGAGTTATCTGCAGTCTCTCCCCATCCCTGGAGAGAATGAGAATGACTAATTGAAGCATCCCGTAACAGTAATTGAGACAGATTGAAAGGGGAAATGAGTGATTAACCTTGAGCCTTCTCCGATGCTGTGCATGGCAATGTCAGAGCAGGTTTCTGGGGGGCGCCTTAGGAGCTCGTTTTCACAAAAGTCCACATAGCTCCTATAATTACATTTCAGGGAAATATGTTTCCGCCCCCAACTTAAGTTTCAGATACTTGTTGCTCTGTTTTCCATCATGTCATTAATAAAAGCTTATTACTGCTTGTGGAAAACCAGAGACAGATTTGCTCAGAAGCTAATGAAGCTTAAATTTTAAGGTCCCTCCTAAGGGCCTGGAGCTAATTTTGCATTCCTTTCTTAGAGAAGAGCCCCCAGATTGTATAGGCTTCAGGTTCCACCAAACATGAATCTGTCCAGTTATAAATGAATGACATTGAAATGGTCTCTGAAACGAAGACCAGCATTTCTTCACTCCTTAGGGATTCTGGAACTGTTTAAATTTGAGAAATGCTTAGATGTATATGTGTTTTCTCTAGCAGTTTTTGAAATTCTGGAAATTGAGATTAGATACCAATGAAAAACATTTTTTGTGAGTATAATTGTTAACTTTATTCCCTACACTTAGTGTTAGTAATGTTAAAAATGGAAAAGTAGGGGAGGAACCCTATGATATAATAATATAAGGGTACTAGTTCATTTCTATGTAGTGTTAAAGCAATTATAAATAACAACCAAATGGGTTCGTTTTTAAAAGGGAGATTTCCTCTCTTCTGCGTGTGATGCCATGCCTCTTTGCACCTTCCAGCAGTACTAATTTAGTGCCCTCTACAGAGTTAGGTAGTCAAAAGGTTTTTGTTGAATCTAAACTAAGTAAATGTTATGACTTGAATGGCTTTAAAATTAAAAAGAAAGGCTAGAAGAATCGGTCTGGTTTTTAAAAAGTAAAACACGCATTACCTAAACATAGTGGTTTGCACATTGATGGCAAGTAACTTGTAAAAAGTAAAACTCTCCCAGAAATTACATAATCGCCCTTTGGCAAGTTCAGTGAACACAATGTGCTTCCACGAATTACTTGATTAACGAGCACGGGGTTAACTCAGCCATCCTATGGGCCTTGTCTGAAAATCGACATAGGCCCAGAAGATCTGGGTTTTTTTTCATCTTATTGCTGTTGATTTTGTTTTTCTGCTTTTGATGGGGTTGTGGCTTGAACTAGAGAAATTATAAATAATAGTGTACACTTGGATTTGGGCAAATTTTTACTTGACCAGTTGTATAGTTGTATCTGAAGCTTATATCTTATATAATTTTCTTCCCAGTGGATAACAAGTTTTGCTCCAGCTGCTTTCTAAGACACAGAGGCTAGCTCTCTGCTTACTCATACTTCTGTCCACATACACAATGCCTGCCCACACATAGACATTTGGCAAGCAGATATTTGTGTGGCGTGAATCCCCGAAGAACTCTGAGCTGCATAATTTGACAATAGCTGGGCCCATTCCTCAAGCAACCAAGAATTTTACATTCTTAGCTAGGAGTATTCTGATTCAATACTCGAGGGCAGAAAGGTCTATATATACAGAGTGAAAGAGTATAGTCTTGTATTACCATGCTCTTTGGACAGAAGAAAAAAATGTAAAAATGAATACATTGATTTAGAACAAAGTACTTAATTGGTAGCATCCACATAGTCCATCTAACACTTTATGATTAAAAGATTGTCAGGATTGGAGGTTTTATTTCTGAAGAAGCTTATTTTCACTTTTCTGATCTTAGTTATCACAGACCAATAAATGATATAAAATGCTTGTTTCATTTTAGACCAACTGGCCTAGTTTTGTATCTACATTTATCCTACCAGCAACAGCAATTACAATATTAAGGTAACCAGTAATTTTTTTGGTAGGTCTTGTTTCTCAAAGACCTGTTTATTCTGATGATCTTGCTGGGGCTTCTGATAAATCGGCATCAATAAAAGATGTTGTATTCATCAGTTAAGCGTAGAGCTGAAGCTGCAAATGCACATATTACCTGTGTTAAAGAAAGATGGTCACTTTTGATAGAAGTAAGGGATAAGTCATTGTTGAAAACACCCCGGCCCTCTGTGCAGCCAACACTAATATGAACTGTTTTGAACTGTTGAAACAGCATATATCTGAACAAATAGGATCCTAATGGTTTTGTGAGCCAGAAGGTAGAATGAAAGTAATTTGGGCCGCATTCCTAAGTCTGCAATTCTGGGAGGCCAGTTCAGACACTCTCCACAGGAAGCGGGCATTGAGGTCAGAAGTTGGGTCAAAGCCTTTTCATTGTGAGCCTCCATGATGCCTCTGGGCTCTGGTCAATAACCCGAAAGGCTCTGTTTGTGGGTCTGCGGAGGGTACATTACGGGGGCTCAGGTGGCCTACTAGACTGTTCTAATACTCAATTGAGAGAAGCCGATTATCTGCTTTGCTGATTATCTGATCTGCTCTCATGGGCCTTCCCACTGGGCTCCGTTGCCAAGGACAGGGCTGGCGCGCGAAGTGCAGGAAGTTAGAGTCCGTGGACTCGACGTGCCGTCCCATCACAAAACCAAATATGAGTCGGTCAACAGGCACTGCTTTGCTAAATGACTTTAGCTTATTTAGTTTGGCATTTGTTCTATCTTAATCTATATTCTCTAGAGTTGTTTAAAGCTTATGTACTTTACTCTTCTCTTAGAAATCATTAGACCAGAAAACATACAGATCATGAAATCCATGCAAGATGGAATACTCAAACACCTTCCTTTTATCATGTTCTCTGTCATGTAGCTATAACATTACGATGAAATTTCATTTCTTTTTTGGGTTCGTGAGGTCGTTTCAGCCCAGGCTGTCCTTGGTGGCCTGGTAAACCTTGCTTGATTGTGTCCTTTGCAACAACTGGGGTTTAGTCAAAAGAAAGATTTGTTATCTCTGTGTATTGTCGTTTCTGCAGATTAGAAATCAGACTGGATTACAAATTATATTTTCATCGAAGACCGGGATATAATCATCATTCTCTGATGTTTCTGAAACAAGGGGAGAGAGTGACATAGGGATGGAGGGAGGGAGGCATGGAGAACATGGAGAGAGAGAACATACTAATGGTTAGGCAGGTGGTATGCCTGAGAAGTTCTTGATTGCCACAAAAACTAGTCAAGAAAAAGAAATAAAAGGTATCCAAGTTGGAGAGGGAAAAATAAAATTCACTATTTGCTGATGAAATAGTATATGTAGAAAATCCTAAAACGTCCACAGTCACATGCAAGGGAATGAAACTGGACCAGTATTCTGTACCACATGAAAAATAACTCAAGATGGATGAAAGACTTAGATGTAAGACCTGAAACCATAAAACTGAGAGAAGAAAATATAGGCATTAAACTCCTTCACATCATAGGATCTGACACCAAAAGCAAAGGCAACAGAAACAAAAATGAACAAGTGGGACTACATCAAAATAAAAAGCATATGTACAACAAAGAAAAGCTTCAGCAAAATGAAAAGGCAACCTACTCAAAGGGATGAAATATTTGTAAATCACACACACACACACACACACACACACACACACACACTAAGGGATTAACATCCCAAATATACAGAGTCCATACAACTCAATAGCAAAAAAGTCAGTGCGATTAAACATGGGCAGAAGATCTGAAAAGACTTTTCCAAAGGAGACATACTGATGACCAATAGCTATATGAAAAGATGCTCAACATCCGTAATTAGTAGGGATATGCAAATTAAAACCACAATGAAATATATCAGCTCACATGTTTTAGAATGATCAAAAGACAAGTGTTGGTAAGGATACAGACAACATGAACCCTTGCTGGCAGGAATGTGAATTGGTCAGCCACTTTGAAAAATGGTGTGGAGGTTCTTCAGAAAATTAAAAATAGAATAACATGTGCTCCAGCAATTCCACTTCAGGGTTTTTTGTTTGTTTTATTTTTTTTCCTAAGAAAATGAAAACACTAAGTTGAAAAGATATATGCATACCCATGTTCATTGCAGCATTATTTTAAGTAGTCAAGCTATGTAAACAGCCTAAGTGGCCATCAGTGGAAGAATGGAATAGAAATTGTGAGCTAGATATAGATGTGACATAGAGATACATACACATGGGTTATTTTTCAGCCATAAAAAAGAATGAAATCTGGGCCTCCCTGGCGGCTCAGTGGCTAAGCGCTGCGCTGTGGAGCTGTCGGCAGCAGCAACGCAAGTTCGACACCTGGCCAGGGAGATTCCCACATGGCGCGGCAGACCTTTCCTGTTTTGCCCGCTGCTTCCCTCAGCAATGTATTTCCGTTGATCTGCCTGTTCCGCTCCCCACTCTGTCTCTGGTGAGCCCTCTCTCCGCCCCTTGCCTCTGGCCTCTACCCCAGCTTGTATGCATAAATAAACAAATCTTAAAAAAAAAGAATGAAATCTGACTGTGACAACATGGGTGGACCTTAGTGCATTATGCCAAGTGAAATAAATTAGACAGAGAAAGATACATACCCCAAGATCCTTCTATATGTGGAATGTAAGACAAACCAACTCATGGATACAGAGAACAGATTGGTGTCTGCCAGAGGCAGGGATGGTTGGTGGATGAAAGGTGGAAATGTACTACAAACTTGTAGTTACAAAATAAGTAAGAAATGGGAACATAATGTACTGTGTGGGCCATATTCCAGCCCAATTAAATTAGGAGTAGGTTTTTGAAAGGTTGATAGGTTTTTGAAAACTCTTGGGTGATTCTAATATATATTCAAAATCGAGTTACTATATATTAGACCATTTTATAATGAAATTTTACCATTAGCATGCCCACCCACCAGTTTCTCTTCCTCTCAGTATGAAGTTCAGACTTTTAATATGACACTTCTTGACCTGGTTCCTTGGCTTATTTTGCCAGCCCTTGTATATTGCTCTGATCTTGAATTTATCTATAAATCACATAAAATTTATTTCTATATGATCACTTCAAAGCTTTTCATTTGTACTTCTAATCAGCCCTTTGCTTAAAATACTCTTTCTGTAGGACTTCCTACCAAATAATGATCAACAAATCTTTAGGTGCCCTAAGAAATTATAAATGATTTTAATACACAAAACAATTATTTGCGAAGTAATTTGGCCTCCCTGATAGGGCTGATTGATCTTCTTTTAGACAGACCCACTGAAAGATCCAACTGACTCTGGCAAATCAAAATTTAGATTCTCCTACTTATGAAGTGAAACCACGTCAGTTACTTGGGTTTCTCATCTCATAACTTACCTTGCTAAGTGTAACTGAGAATATAGTAAATAATGGCCAAGCAACTTATTTTGGCAGAGTTGTGCTATTTAATACAAGAAACAGTATTACTTTTTAAGTATTTGATGCCTCTATCATTCTGTGCTGTTATCTGTTATTTTTGCAAAATGTTTCAATAACTAATTAGAAAGTTACAGTCTTATTAATACCTTCTTAAAATGAATCTGTTTTTTAAAAATTAATTATGAAAAAGAAACTGATGTTTTTATGAATTTGATACTATTTTTTAAAAAAGATTTATATATTTATGCATACAAGATGGGGTAGAGGCCAGAGATTTGAGGGTGTGTGAGGATTCACCAGAGACAGAGTGGAGAGCAGAACAGGCAGATCAACTGAAGCACACTGCTGAGGGGAGCAGCAGGTAAGACAGGAGAGGTCTGCCGCGCCATGTGGGAAGCTCCCTGGCTGGGGATCAAACTTGTACTGCAGTGGCTCTGGATAGCTTCACAATGCTGACTTGACCCATTGCGCCACCAGGGAGGCCCTGAATTTATTAGTATTAGATAGGGTCACTGTCATTTTATTCAGTGGGTAATAAGAGAAAAAGTATATTGACAAGACTTCTGAGTAAACTACAAGGAAGGCTGGTAAATTTCACATCTCAGCAGTATCACAAAGTATCATGAAGAAAGGTTTTTACTTAAAATATTTTCATTGTATTATTTTTATTGAGGTAGCATGGCTTTACAACACTTTATGTGATTGACAGGAGTATGGGTTCACCCCTCTGCGGAGGTATGTTATCACACCACACTCACAGTTCCACTTTAAATCTATTGAATAAGAATCTCCAGGTTTAGGACCAAGAGTCCCTGCTTGTTAGCAGATTCCCCGGAGGTGCTGATGCACCGCCGTCGGGGGGCCACTGGACCAGAAAGTAGAACAGCCTGACGGGAATAAGCATTCGCCCATTGAGGCAAAGTGTTGCTTCCAGAGCACTAAGTAAGTAAGTAACTAGGTGCCTGGGAGTCAAAAGGCAGAATGAAAAATAAATACCGCCCTGACTCCCACTTCCATTTTTTCTGATGTTTGAGTTTCTCCCGTCACCCACCATCTCTGGTGACAACTCCAGTCATGGCAGCAACGACCTGTGCTGTTCCAGAGCCTCTGCTCCTGGAGATCAGTAGAAACCCTCTCCTCCATGTGCTCCTTGGGTTAGGGGCTGCTGTGTGGGGAAACAGAGGAAAGCAGTGCCAACGAGGCAAGTGTCGAAGCTGTGGTCGGCCCTAGTGACAGCACGGCCCCGCGACTTCAGTCTAACCCCCTGCTCTGCTGCCTCTGATCACACCTTGTGCTGTTCTTTTTTAGACCATGTGGGTTGTCAGCGCCATTATCCCCTCATGACACACCTTGCTGGACGCCTCTTACTTTCCAGTCTTCTCTGTGGAGATCCTACTTGTTCCTCAAAAACCAGCTTCTTCAGTCCCTTCTTTGGGGACTTTCTCTGGCCCCTTCATCCATCACCCTCACTGCCTGTAGGTGAGATGAGCTGTTCTTGACTTGGTATACTGGAAGGAAGGCAAACCGATGACTTCTAGCAAGGGCACTCTGCAGTGTAGACTGAACGAGGTCTGTACTACATGCGAGTAAGACGAAGTTCAAAGAGGAGGTTTCCTTTTCCAAGAGAAAGGCAGGTTTGGGCCCCCATCTGTCTAACTTCCAAGCCCTCTGATGCCATCACTGCTGTTCCATCCTTTGACTTGTCCGCCTCTTCTCCTAGCACCCGTCCTGCTGGGTGATCGTGAGCTGGGAATCCCCTGAAGCCAGCACACCATGTCCATCTTTGAGACGCATAAAAAGCTCTGCTCAGTGAGTCTGGAGGTTCTTTCAATAAACCAAATGTGGGGAAATTGATACTTGACTACACAATTACCCAATGTAGTTAACTTTATTTATTCCTTCTTCAGAGTGCACAGGTTTTATATTAGAAGTCACCAGGAAAATGCCCTCTAACCAGTAGTTTACTGATCTTTTCTCCCTAGTCACGATGGGATTCAGTGCCTTTATTTGCCTTGTGACTTCTCTCTTTTTGGAGGAACCCCTCGGAAAGATAAATAAAAGAGATTAAAGAAATGAAGAATGATTTAAAATAATTGTTGCTGCTTCTACAAAGTCAAATTTTCTTTCCTGGGAAGTACCTCTGAGCTGGTGGGGGAAGTTAAAAAAGAAAAAAGATCTAATGCTGGGATGGGTTTTGCATGCTTGAGAATTCCACATCCTCCTGTGCCCTGAAGTTTTAACGTGAACGAGACAATTCTGACTTGACCTTCAGTTTCTCACCATCTTCTCGGGGGACTCCCTTTAGGAATTTAAGCCGGCACCACCTCGCCTGAACGTCTTTTGATCAATAGCATGGCGGAGAACACATGAGACAAATAGGCAGGCTGATAAGAAATAAGAGCATATCTGTTGATACAAATGGAGCGATAAATGGACTTGTTTCTGGCCAAGGACTTCGAAGGGGAAATCAAGGAGGGAATAGAAGCCTGACTGTGAATGCAGAGCAAATTAATTTTTTTCTAAGGGATATTTTCTCTTTCATTACTTACATTTAGGAGAAAATGGTCAAGTTGTTCTATGGAAGGAATTTACTCCTCTGATTCTTAGGACAAGCCTTTGGGGAGCATGCATTTTGTGACTAAATCTACAGTGGCAAAATTGTGTTAATTTGACTGACTAGAAATATTAACCATATTATATCAAATAACTGCCAGAAATAATTCTCTACCATGCCCTGTGACTTTATTTTAATTGATTTTTTTTTTACTTTCAGCTTCTGTGATTTTTGTTTATTTTGACACATGTTTATTAAATGTATGAAGAAAATTGTTTTGCAAATTATTTTTGGTGTTTTTATCTTGTTTAAATTGGTGGGTTAACTCTTTTTCTTCAGCATTCCAACCTCTTTCTTTTCTGACTCAATCCTGCTGATTTAGCTTCTTTGCAGCCCTCGTGGCATTATTGTCCACATCAGCAGTCTATACAATTAAGCTGTATGCTTAGCAGTATCACTTGATGTTTCACAAAGATTTGAAAGTCAAAATTGAATATGATTGATTGCTGCAAGATAGGTTAATATTAGAATTCCTGAGCTATGTTATAGAATAAATCATTCACTGTAATAATAAAGATAATGCCTCTCACATTACTCATTTTACGTCCTATCAGTAATCAGGCCTTAGGAATAGACCTCATTTGTCTGCTCTAGAGCCCTCGTATTACACAAATCACAAAGTGAATGTTCATAGAAACATCATTTAGGATAGAATTTACATGTCAACATCACCAGCAAAGATATAGGGTCACTCCTTTCTTTATCAGCCTTTCTTCTCTCCATTTTCCTTGGTATATGTTTACAAATAAAGCCCTTTGGTTCTTTTTAAATATATTTGTCCAAATAGGTTAATAATAATGTGAACCAACATGTTTCGAATGCTTACTAAGAGTTCCTAGCTAATAGAGCTTAACTTCTGGAGGAATATGAGAGAGGCAGTCTCTGCACTCAGTGGCTGGTGCCTCATTTAGTGACAGTAATCATGATAATAAATAGACTAAGTAGCAGAATAAGCACCCTCATAAGTAATGTTAAGTATTCAAGATAAGACAAGGACAAGTAGGGCTTCCCTGGTGGCACAGCGGTTGAGCGCTGCGCTGTGGAGCTGTTGGCGGCGCGTGATGCGAGTTCGACGCCCAGCCGGGGAGAATCCCACATGGCGCGGCAGACCTCTCCTGCCTCGCCCGCTGCTCCCCTCAGCAGTGTATTTCTGATCTGCCTGTTCTGCTCCCCACTCTGTCTCTGGTGAATCCTCTCGCTGCCCCACGCCTCTGGCCTGTACCCCAGCTTGTATGCATAAATAAATAAATCTTAAAAAAAAAAAAAGACAAGGACGAGTATAGGTTGGGCAGCTTTCAAAATAACTTTTCATGATTTCCTTAAAAATAAGATGCCTAGGAAAAGCTTTAAAATTTCAGAAATGCTGATTGTTAATACTGGAAGTCGTTTTATAAGAGGTCATGTCTTTATTTTTACATGTGACTATAGATCCTGGTAGGAATTCTCTCTCACAGATTCTAGTTTGCTCCCAGAATCTTTTGCATCTTCGGCCTTTGAGAGAACTTCCTTTTGTAGTACCCTCGCCTGTGATATAAATTGAACTTAAACTTGATAAAAATGTTACATAATACCAGTTTAATATCTAGTGGGTTTACTTGGGAAGGAGGAAGGAACGCCTGTTGTATTAAATACAGGTTGTATTTAATGAGGTCTTACTCCTTGAAAGTATTAAGCACCACAGAGTCGGGACAGGGTTACTACCTATGTAAAAATAGCAACTGCTAATTTAGTGTCAAAGCCGATGGTGGATTAATTTCACGTCATTGACTGTCAACACTTTGGAGATTTTTGGCAGATCTAGTTACATTAAGCCCTACGTGTAACACTACCATCCGCAGGACATTTGGGCCACTAAGACTCAAACTCTTACGCAGCTGTCAACACAGCCACTTTCTGAGCCAGAGTCTCAGGGACCTGCCTGCAGCTCCCCGGAAGCTCAACTTGGACACCAAGAATTGACTTCTCTTCTCTTAACCGTGTTCACATTTAGCGCTAAAACCTGCTATAAGTGCCTCTTTTATTCTGAAAAGTTCTCAGGCACGTGTCACCCCTGACACCGTCGTAATATTGAGGTAACGGGCTCCAAAGACATCTTTGTAAAGAAATGATTCTAAAGGAGCCTGGCAGTGTTCATTGTAAGCTCAGTGTAATGCCTGCTGAAAGAGAAGCTTTCTAGATCTTTCCAAAAATTGGATAAAGTCTTTTTTAGGGGGTGGGGGTGAAGTCTTTAATACTAAGCAAGAGGGTCAGTGTGCTAAAGTGGAATTTAGAGGATTTGATTGTGATAGATTTTTTTAGAAAAACATCTATTTTTACTTATTTATGCATACAAGAACTGGGTGGGGTGTAGGCCAGAGGTATGGAGATGAGAGGATTCGTTAGAGACAGAGTGAGGAGCAGAACCCGCAGATTGACTGAAATACACTGCTGAGGGGAGCAGCAGGTGAGACAGGAGAGGTCTGCCGCGCCATGTGCGTCAGCTCTCTGGTCAGGAATTGAACTCATGCTGCAGTGGCTGGCCATAGCTTAGTAGTGCTGAGACTTTAAGCCCTGGACCACAAGGGAGGCCCTGTGATAGATCTTTTGGCTGACGGCGTCACTCCTTAGTTCCTTGATTGAGCACCCGTTGTTATTGACTCTGTTGTTTTGCTTGTTTCGTTTTTAATGTTTGTCTGCCTGAAACCACTTGGGGGATATTTATATATTGGACATATTTGGTAGTGTAGATTGGATAGAATAACATGAAGAATTGGAGATTAGATGTAGACAAGCATAAATGTTGGATAAAGCAATGAGTTTTTTAGTCAACTGCCACCAACATAGCCCAGTGGAACAGAAACTTTCCTCCATGGAGGCCCTGACAACTTCATTTTCAATGATTCTTCCCAGGAAAGATGGAGAAGAGCGCTCCCAGGTGTTATCACTTGGACACCATTACAGTCATTTGAAAATTGAAGTGGCATTCAGTGTCCCCACTGCGAAGAACCACATAAACAACTGGAGTTTTGTGGGCCTACTCTAATACATTAGTAACTAATCATGTGTGGTTAGTTAAATTTAAATTAATTGGAAAATTAAATAAAATTTTAAATTTTATTTAAATCTCACTAGCTGCATTTCAGATGTCTAGGTTTCTGATTTTGGACCTCTGATTAGACAGGTTGGAAATCCAACCCCAACCTTGTCATGAACAGTTGTAGAAAATCCACACCGTGGACATGAATGAGCTCTTCCTAGGTGGTCAATAGCAGAGTGGGCAGGAAACTCTTCTGAATTTTTGCCCAGCATCTTTTTAATATGACACACAAACTCCAACAACAAATACCATTTCCAAGGAAATCATATTATAAGAGAAGCGCATCTTTGTGGGTTGTGCAGAGCACTCAATAGACGTTCAATAATGGAAAGTCCTGATTCTGCATCACTGTGTCATATCGATAATAACTTAGCTCATAAATCAGGAGTGTCCCATATGCTTTCACTAGGGCGGTTGTTCCATTAAAAACAAAAGACCTGATATAATTCTCAAGTGAATCTTTATAGTCATGCCAAGGGAAACTGACTTACTGAAAGAGCTAGACTCTCTTGGGTACAAACAGAAAGCAATGTTAGTGGCATTTATTAACACCCTTTCACAGTTGCTCTGTGAAATCATGCTTTCCCCTTTTTGGATAAAATTTCAGGATGAACTCATAGTTTTTCCAGCCACTTTCAACATAGGAGAACATCTTAAGTCAGGAAAATATAACCATATAAGAAAAGATTGGTCAACCAAACTCCATTAAAATTAAATAATCCATTCAACAAAAGCCACCATTAAGAGAACAAAAGGCAAACCACGACTCAGAAGATGGAATATACACATCGTTTGCCAGTAATCCAAAAAAGGACTTGTATCTAGATGATATAACTAACTCATCCAAATCAATAAAAATATAGGTGGCACAATAAAAATGGAGAAAGATTTGAATAGATATTTCATTCAAGTTGACAGCCAAATCTTCAAAGAGCTTGTGAAAAGGACTCAACATCATTAGCCACTAGGAAGATGAAATTAAAGCCACAATGAACTATCACTATGTGTGTTTCAGAATGGCTAAAATTTTAAAAAGATGTTCCATATCAAGCACTACTGCAGATATCTAGAAACTGAAATGCTGTACGTTGCTGGTGGGAGTGGATAATGGTTTCAGCACTTTGGGAAACTATTTGCCACTATCTTTTTATATTTACTAAAATATCTAGGAAACAGCTCTACATATAGGCTACCCTGTGATGTAGCAATTCTACTCCCAGGTTTCTGCCCAACAAAATGACTACCTGTGTCCAGCAGGAAGGTTTCTAGAATCTTTTTTCATAAACTAAAGTGGAAAAAGGAAAAATTCCCACATCCATCATCAGGGGAACGGATAGATAAGTTGTGATGTATTTGTGCAATAGAACACAAAATATGAATGGAAGAGAGGAACTCCTCCCCCACCCCAAAACATGGTGAATTCTGACATAAAATCAAGGAGAGGAAATCAGACACCAAAGAGCTCACCTGTCTGACTTCGTGCAGATGAAGTTCAAGACAAGGAGAATTAACCTGTCTTGGCCAACTTGGCAGGGTGGGTATTGAGAGGGAGGCAGCTTGAGGAATGCTTTTAGATTAGACAGATGTTTATAGTTGGCTCTGTGTGGTGGTTATCCAGGTATATATATAGATGTATGAGATATATTTGTAAGAATGTGTGCTCTTTGTTACTTTTCATTAAACAGAAAGTCTAGTTCAGTCCAAGGTCAGAACTTCAGTCTCATGCAACTGAAAGCTTTCCCTGTCTTCCCCTCCCAGTCAGTCACAATCAGTGATCTGCAGTGGGGGAGACTTGTATTAAGTTGCTTGTCTCCCTCTTGGTCTTCCTCCATTCTTGAGCCACTATTTTTGTCCCCTCTAGGATCAGACACGGGGAAGGAGGGATTGGAGAAGAATGGGCATAGTCTGATGGGTCTGGGGTGGTAATTTGGCTCCGAAGTGCTCTGAATGAGGCACATCTCCCAACCAGCTCTTACTCTTGTGGGGGTACTTCTCTGGGTTCACAGGGGTCCTGTGTCACTAGGGCATCCTGCCACAGCATTGCCCAGGTGGGCGGTGGGCCTCTTCCAAATGCAGCCGCAGCTCTTGGCTTTTAGTGATCCACTTCTCTGGGGGGAGCCTGCTCAGATGCTCAGAATGTCATAGGGCCAGGCCTCTTCTTTGGGTCAGCTGACCCAGAGGGAAGCTGACAAGTCTTTGTGTGGCCAGTGGAGAACTTGCAGTTTGCAACCATTGTAGCCTCTCTCCCCTCCCAGCCTCTTGGCTTCAAGCTTCTCTTGAAGGGAATCAGGCCTTCCTCTTGGAGTTCCTTTTTCCCCCTTCCTTGAATTCCAAGGACACTTTTTCCAAGTAGTTCTCTGAAGCTCTCCTCACTTCTCTTGTTTGGGAACCACCTTGGTAAGCAAAGGTGTTTACATGGGCCAAAGAAGTTGCCCCTGCCGGTCTTACTTCTGCCTTTCTGACATAGGTTGCCAGGAGATAAGGAGTCAGTGGCAGAGCAGTTACTGTTTTAAGTTGGAGAACAAATGAATGGCCCATGTCCAAAAAAAGTAATCATTTTACCTGTTCCACATTCTTTGCCATTTACTTGAACCTTTTCTAAATGAAAAGGAGCATTCTGGGATATCACACGCCATGCAGTTGGATTCGTGTTTGTTTGGTTGGTTTTTGATAGTCTATTCAGACATATTTCCGGTAGGTAAAAGACAGTCATGAAACACAGTTGTTATCATGCATACATGTTATCATGCACAGAGATTATTTTAATTTCCCAGGTGACTCTTCCCAAATGCCTCTGTGAGTCTCTGTGTCCATCTAGAAATAAGAGATAATTATTACTTGCTTTATATTATTGCTGTGAGGACAAAGTAGAATTGAATTATACATGTGCAGCAGTAACGCATGTGCATGTGTATGTACTATCCACATGTTACTCAGAACAAAGTAAGTGACCAAACAATGGCGGTTCCTCTCTTCTCCCTTCCTGGACTGCATGACCTCTCACTCTTTTTTCAGAGGAGGTTTTCTCTGGTTACAGGCTTTGGGTAGAGCAAAGAGAGACAGGGTTTTAGGAGTTTACACTTTAGAAGCTTTTAATAAAGTTGTGGTGTGCTATATTTGAAATTAAGCTGGGTATGGTGAAAGTAAGCATAGTTCTAGAGTTCGAAAGGCCGATATTTGAATCCCAACTCTACAACTTCTAGCTGCTCATACACTCAACACATTTATTGAAGGCTTACTTTGTGTCAGGCACTGTTATAGACACTGAGAATGTTGGGGGCTAGGGGAGACAAGATCAAAACCTCATGAAGCTTTTGGGGGGGTGAGTCTGGATGAGGGAAACAGATGATAAGCAAATAACTAAATATAATGTCAAGAAGTGATAAGTCTTGTGAGCAAAAATAAAGCAAATGAAGGAACTAGAAAGTGGTGCGGAGGGAAGATGGTGTGTGTGTGTGTGTGTGTGTGTGTGCGCGCGCGCACGCGCACGTGTGTGTGCGTGCATGTGTGCATGTGCATGCACTCAATAAGGTCATGAGGGATTGTCTTATAAGAGACCTGAGTTAAATGAAGGAGGAAGATCTAGAAGAAGGTAAAAGAGGAATCTGTCATATTCCAGAAGTGTAAGGAATAAGCCATTTCATGAAGGAGGATGTCAAATGCTGCTGAGCTGGTGAAGGAACTTGAGGATCTCGCTGTGGCTATGGACCAGTTATTTGCCTCCTTGGAGCAATAGTCAATAATATATTTCTCAGGATTAAGTGAGATAAGTTATGCAAAGTGCCTGTCACATGGTGGACAAGTGACTGAAAATTTTCTTCACATTATATGTGAGTAATAAAATATACATTTCAAAATCCATAGTGACGAATATGAAATGGTCTTAATTCAGTTTCTCACAGAATGTGCTAGCTGTTCAGTGAACTCTGTGTAAGCCAAAATAAGGAAGTCAGTAATTTAAATGATAATAGTTGTGGAACTATAGCTTTGCCTTTTTTAATGGGCTATACTAGTATTTTAGGAACAAATAATTTGGGGTGTCATGTGTCTTGTGATATGAGTCCTATGTCACCTGAAGTTTCAATATTTAAATATTTGGGGATTTTTTGATATTCAAAGTGGGCAGAAATCATTTAAGAAAGTGATTTTTTCTAAGCACTAAGAAAACATTTCAGTCTTCATAAGTCTCTTTCATTCACTAAGTTACAATTTCTATGAATGATCAGCAAATTATTCCCACTTTAAATCTAAGAAATAAGGAAATGGGTTTGCTTCTCATCTGTTTCAGGCATTCTGTAATGGTTTAGCATCTATTTTTAAATATGCTTTCAATTTTACAGAATTTGGCCAAATAATATGATGCATGATCTAACCTGGGTGGTAATGACAAAATGAGACTGCTGCACTCTTTAAAATAATATGAAATTATATCTTTGACTGGCTACCTTACACCATTTACATGTCACCTAAATTATTTTATAAAAAAAAATCAGGCATAAAAAATTCTACCCAGAAAGTGTTGAAGAATGAGGACATACATTCAAGCATGTGTGTTTAAATTTACATAAATTTAAATGATATGTTCCTAGGCGCTATAATTTTCTCCAGAAGAAATCTGTATACTTTTCTGAAACAGGACTCTTACTCTTAGATTTTAAAAGCTTGTCAGATACCTTACAGGAAAGGAAATAAAGTCATTTTACTTAAAGTAAATCATTTTTCTAAATTTTCTTGAGCACATTTATGTAGGTACTGAGAGAGAGCGAGAATTCTTTTTCACATTTTAAATACAAAACACACCAGCTGCTACCCCAGCTATCCACTAGAGAAAGGGAGAATAACTAAATTTCTGCAGCAATGTGTAGAAGTAAATTTATTGAAATCCCAGTGAAAGCTTTTGTTGTGTTTGGTATAATAGGGAAAATTCCATAAGATATCTTAGATTGCATTTTCGGCGTGGTAATCTTCCTGGTCCTTGAGCTCCCAGGTCAGTCTGTAAACATGCTTCATTCATTTAGAATGAAAACTCACACCTCAGAAGCCAGCCAGGTTTGGGGATTACAAGACATTTTATTTCAAATAACGTGACTACTCCTTGCTGTAAACACTGAATACATTGAATTTGGCTCAGAGAGCTGGAAGCTGGGTGACCCCCATTAGTTATTTTTTCTCAAAGATAGAAGGAACAAACTTGTATGCTCAAGTGGGTGGCTTGGATGAACTGATACCAGCCTTTCTTGTATCTATTTCCCACTCTCCCCCGCCCCCAGTTATAGGTCTGTTTTCATTTCAAATACTTTTGTAAAATTCATTTTCACTTATTCCAAGAAGTTAATGTGTGGATTGAGGATTACTCATCTTTCCTTTCCAAGATCTTCCTCCATTCACCTTGCCAGTGTTTTCTAAAAGAAAACACAATTAAATGTTTTTGTTCCCTGGAAGAGATCCCTGACAGCCGCGATGCTGGCTACTGCTGTCGCTAGACGGCCCTATTCATAATTGATGGCCTGCGGCCTCGCAGACAGCACCAGCACCCGGCCATCTAGATTACCATACAGTGAGGGGCTTCAGGTCTTTGCATTTTCCATTTCTGAATAGAAAGACCTCCTTGCTAAATAACAAAAATTCCGGAAGGAGTAAGTCTCCCAGAGTGATAATCTTTCTTCAAAGCACAAGGCATTTGTTAGCACCGGAAGCCCTGGACTGCCCTCAGCTCTGACTACCCCGTCATGCACACACCACATCTCCCAACTTCACTGACACTTTGGTGGTAATATTAAAAACTAGGTTTAGTGTCAAGGAAAGTCAAATTCCAAATTGCCCATGTCAAGGAATCCTTTGTTTAATTGCCCTTTCTGTTCCTTTGATTTACTAGCAGATAAGAAGGCTAGTGGTGTAACTGGTGAGATTTTCATGAGGAATTTGCAGACTCTGTCATGGAGTGGTGTTAATCCTGTCCGATCGCTGGGATCTAACTTTCTTTTCCTCTAAACACAATAAGCACATTTCCTTGGGTGTTGGCCCTCATACCTGGGTCGTTTCACCTGGGACCATCGGTGTTTAGCTTCCGTGAGGCCCACCTTGTCCATAGAAGTGCCTTCTGCTCCAAAATCCTCAACCTTCCTACTTCTAACAGAATTGCATTACAGAGGTTTTAGACTCATAGAAATATTTAGGGAAAGCGCAGACAGAATTGATTTAGACTGAGATGTGAGCAGCTGGTCACAAGAACAGCATACTGAGGTTTTGGGGGCTCCTTTACATTCTTAAAATTTGTTAAGGACCACAAAAGAAGAGTTGGTGAGAAAAGTACCATTGTTTTACATTTGACAAATCTCTTTAGTGTCCGACATCATAGAGAACAACTGGAGTCTCATGTCCGTTCCTGCCTGAAATCTGTTTCAGTATCACATGTCACATAACCCATCATCACGTACTGTGGTGAGAATGAGAAAAGGCAAATAATGGCTTAGAATTATCATAAAGGTAGATTTTATTTCACTGATCCCCAAAATGGTCTTAGGAAGCTTACATCACACTTTTCAGAGCTGCTACCCTAGAGGGGAACATATAATTTAAGAACAAGATTCTTATTAACTCAAAAGACTCTCACCTGAGATGGCATTTCCAGCAGTAGACAGGGAGAGCTGGGAGAACACAGGCTGTGTGGCCCCCACCTATTTCTGCAGCTCCTCCCCTCTTCCACTGGTGTTTGAGCCCACTCCATTCTCCCAGAATTCCAAATGATTTCTAGTAGAGACTCTTGCAGGTGTTTAGCCAGTATCGGAAATTCCCGAAATGTGGTATTTTTGCTGTGGTTCTTGGTGTAAGATTTGTTCACCTTTTCAAAGTAAATTGTGATTCCCTGCTGGTTTCCTTTGAGCAGTGGGTCACTTCACTCTGAATGACACAGCCTAACCCAGAGACAGCAGCTTCCCTGTGTTTATCTTTCAAGAAGAACTGATTTGTGAGGTGTAGCTGAAGTAACAAGAGGACTGTTAATCTCTGTGGTCTCTTCCAGTTCAAAAAAAAAAATAAAAAAGACCTGATTTTATACTATTTTCTTAGGTGGCACATAAGCTCTTTCTGAAGATGGCTAGAAATATTTGCAAGGATACATCATTGAAAACTGAATTTGGCTCCTCTCAATGACCAACTTGAAGAACAGCTTTCATTTAGATGAGTTTTGTTGCATTTGTTAAACATTCATTTTCACTTTAATCACAGCTTGGTCCTGTAATGGAAGTCCTACCATCACTGTTAGTGAGAATAAATTTTGTCCCTTTTTCATTTATGTTTATCATGTATTTCTATCCATCCAGTATTAAAACTTTATTTTTTCCATCTCACAGTCATTAAAGTACCTGCGAGGAGAGGCAGACCGTACTGATGGAAAAGGTTGCTAAATCTATGTTTTTCTTTGAACCTATAGCCCTTCATGGAGAACTAATGCTCTTGCCTAGAGATCACCTCCTGTGTCATTAGTCATTTCTGTTCTTAATGAGGGACATACATAAGTGATTAAAAAAAGTCATTCTGGAAGGACAGCAGAAATGTCATTTGCACATCTTCATTTCAACTAAAATTGTTTGGTTTCCTTTTAAGATGTGTCACTCATAGTTAAGTGGTTAGGGATGCTGGACTTGGTCAGAGGTCATAGAGGAGTGGCCCATAGGCCACAGGCAGATCACAGATGTGCTTTCTCTGGCTGCACACTGGGGTGTGTGTGTGTGTGTGTGTGTGTGTGTGTGTGTGTGTGTTATTTTTCATCTGGATTTGAATGTATCTACAGTTTTTCCTAGATTGTTTCTGTTCCCTATCATTTTACAAGTGGCCTGATTCACACATTTGCATTGTCAGTTTGGATTCTGTAGGCATTTGAATTAACAATTTTAATAAGCAGTCACATCTAGGGAGGACAAGGAAATAGAACCCAAATGGCTACAATATACACAAGTGACACAAGAAACCGCCTAATAGAAAATTATTTGATGAATATATAATTGTTAATTTCTTTATTCGTAGACCCATGAAAAATAACTAATGATAAATGAAGCATACTGATTGAGAAGCATAAATGAAGATGATTTTGGTAGCTTAATTTTGAAAGGGGTCATATCTTCCTACAAGAGTGCGTCTGTCAAAACTTAGCTTTTGCATTGTTACTTTTATTACTTATGTGGAGTTGGTTTGCCTAGAAAAATGTTTAATGTACATTTAAATATATACAGAATCAGCCACATAAGTAATTTATCAAGTGCACAACTTTGTAGTGTTGGTTTATCTGGAAGGTCCCACAGCACCACCTACTGCCTCATATTTTATTTTGCATAATATCTTTGAAAATTAAAAAATTCACAAAATGATCACATCTTAAAACCAAACACAGCACTGAAGTAAATATATGCTGTAAGCAGTTTATAAATAGAATGTGATAAAACATTTTTTACATGTTTGAACATTTTAAATGGAACTCAACAAAATGACATTATACAACAGAAAACTTTGCTAGTAAAAATAATTACTAGTATTTCTAAATCACAACCAAAGACATTCACTCTAGAAGATTGTTACATTGTGTGTTGATCTTATGGGACTGGTGTTTTTTTTTTTGTTTTTGTTTTTTGAATCCAGTGCAGATGTCAATTCCTTTTTTTTTTTTTTGGTTATTTGCTGCTCTTTAGCTAAAGGTAATTTTTCCAGACTTCTTTTTGAAGGTCCTGGTAGTCATAGATTAAAACTTCACTAATTCATATCACCTACAACAGCTCTTATCAATTTTATAATACTATTATAAATTATTATTATGTAAAATTATATAACCACTTTTAAAACTAGAATTTCAAGTATTTAGCAATGGAGTGTTATAAAAGATTTCTATATTAAAAATAAAATGAGTCAAAAATAATTCATAACAGAATGAATTCTACTTAGATGTTTTTGAAAAGTATTCCAAAAATATAGTGGAGAGAAAAAATAAAGCAATGTACAGAATGCCATGCATAATAAGATTGTTTTAAGAAAGCTGTTTAAATTTGTATAATTGAAGAAATCTCGTTCAGTAGGTAGGTGGGTAGAGGAATGGCTAGATGGATACTTAAATATTATTTTCTTTCATGGAAGAAGTCAAAAGAAACTTTTAACATTTCTAGGTAGAGTGGGGTGCTAGAAAAGTTTCCTTTTTATTTTATAATTTTTTTTGATATACTGAAAATTTTTAATTAGATTTGTGTATTATCTTATTTAAAGTTAACAGGTTTCTTTGTGTATTAAGATTATATAAGCCATTTTGTTTTTCTGTGTAATATTTTTCTGTACTAAAAGCAAAGCCTATTTTTTAAAATAAAAAGCTAAAGATGAGCTAGAAGTCCCAGTAAATATCTATCTCACAGGTTTTCTTTTGCAGAAGGCTTTCCTGATACAGAGAATTTGGGCAAACTTGTCACACTGTATCCTTGACTTCTAAAACAGCTTCAGGCACACAGTGCTCAATAACTGCTGAATGAGTGAAATTCACGATGTCATCAAATTGTGTCCTAATCTGCATATTACTATGTATTGTGGTAGAATTTTATTATATTTGCATATATAGAAATATATCTATACAGTTACATTCTTAGATTTGATGTTATTTAAAACACGTCCTCTGATTAGTGCTGTTTCAAAGTTTTTAAGACCGTTAATTAAATTTTGAGATGTTTGTGTTATGGCCTCTTTCTTTTTCTTTTTCTTTTGCCTATTCTGAATAAGACTAAATCTTAATAAGACTATATTTGGAACTTGGTCATAATGAAATTCAGTCACAGTATTTATGAAAAAGCAGTACTCTTATCTATTTGCCTTTTATTTCAGTGACGGCTAATTCTATCCTAGTGAGTGACCTAAATGGTTATTACTACTTTTAAAGTTCCTGCAATAACACTTATATTAATTGTAAAATGCTAATTACTCATTATTAACCATACTTGATTCCTAATTACATATTTAAAATTTCATGACATTATATAGCTACCTGTTAGTGAAAATCCATTCATAGATATAAACTGTATTATTTTATCTTAGTGGTTTTGCTGATGTGCTAGACAGATTTTTTTTTTAACTGTCAAAGTGTGTAGAAGTTGCCCTCTACTGGGGAACCAGAAAATTATGTTGCCTACATAGATTTTCGTTGTTTTTAAAAACTCTTAGTTGAAGTTACTGGTTTGTCTTACCAAATGACCACTTCTTGATATCTGGCACTTTTAAATTCCAAAGATATCGAGTGGTTAGCAGATTACATTTAAACTAAATATCTGATGTCAGTATACCAACAGCCATTTTTGAGTGAAATCCTTCTTAAAAGCTCCTTGTTGATAAAACCCAATAGTATAAGTCTGGAAGTAATTGTGTGGGGAGGATTCTTCATAAGAATATGAAGAGGTGTATATACAGCCAAAATAAGTCAGCACCATGTTTAATAATTCACCGTTGGAATTTCAGGGATGAAAATCTAATAAGTACACACTAACTTTTTTTTTTTTAAAGATAGCGCCTTTGCATTTTCCTAGGTCAAAAGGTAAAATTTGACTATGCTCAAGTGATTTATGTCATATTAGTTACACTGGTTAACAAATTTTTACCAAAGTCATGTTATTGAAATAAAATTAGTCATTTCCTATCAATTTGTATGTGCTCAACACAAATATGACAGTCAAATTCTAATTTTGGCTCTAGTTTTTTTTTTGTAAGCTGCAATAAATTGATGTTTACAT